>CAUYQG010118296.1:0-111073 GCA_963574415.1 Tarsius wallacei | reverse complement strand
TATGCAGCCATAAAGAAGGACAAACATATGGACTTCACAGCAACTTGGTTGGATTTAGAGTCTATCATATTCAGTGATCTATCACAGAAACAAAGAACAGAGGACCATATGATCTCACTCAAAAGTGGACCTTGAAAAATTATCATAATACTATAAGAAAGGAATTGGCAGTTGAGGGAAATTGCCAGGGGATGGGTGGCACACCTCATCAACAAGGTTACCTGCATAATGAACATTTGCATACCTAACCCTGAATTGTACCCCACATCTTTAAAATAAAAAATTTAAAAGTTAAAAAAAAAACATATTATACTATCTTGCTAATGAACAACTTATATGTTTTATGGATGCAGCATTTGCTAATCTCAATTGAGCTATTTTCTTGATAGAATCTTTTTTTTTTTTTTTGGCAAATGCCTTTAATCTCTAAAGTGTTTGTCTCAAGGTAGCTTATTTTATTTTACATAGATGATTTCTGAGATGTCTTGTGTTTCAACTAGTCAGCTGTTATTTTATTTTTAAAATTTATTTCAACATGAACGTCACTTCTGTCAACACATTTATAAAATATTTTAAAACACTTGGATTTGGTCCATTTAGTTTTGTTTAGCTGTTTTGTTTTCTTAATATGAATTTAATAAGCTTACATTTATTTACATCTTCTAGTAAAGACAGAAGATTGCTATTTCTATCACCTGCTTGTTGTTTGGTCAGATTAACTTATTTGTCTCATAGAGCCACTATGTTAGGAAAAAATGTGATTTCTGTTTGTTTGTTTGTTTTGCCATAATTATGACTAGATTGATGGATTATTTGGTGTTCTTTTAGGCTTTCTTTATGAACTCTTCTGAATTTTAGAAGGTGCTCTTCTTATGCATCAAGTTTAAGGAATCTTCTAGGTACAGTCTCCAACCTGGGTGCAAGGTCCAACGCCCATCAAACTCAGCACTGGAGTCATTCTTGTAATTCTGCTACTGCTCACGGGAGACAATAGCAGGATATTTTACCAAGTAATCGGAAATTTTAATTTTTAATGAAGTCTCCATAAAAGCAGAGGTTTTCTTTATCTTCTTCACTGGATTTCAGACCAAACTAAATAATTTCAATTTTTACATTTCAATTATTTAGCTTGGCAACATTTTCTTCCCTGTTAAAGTCTTCCTCCTTTCATTAGTAGGTTTTTATCTTTTTTTTATGCGAGGTTTTATATGGTTTTCCCATAAAAGCTTTGAAAACATTGGTACAACTAAATCAGAAAATAATTTTTCAGAGAAATCATAGAACTATAACTTGCTGTACATCAGAGATGATATCATTGTGATTAAAACCGTCAGCAGGTGAGTTTTGTGTCACCTGGCCTTCTAGAGTGCCAAGCGTACTGGAGTCCAAATTTACCATCAGAAGAAGATTTGAGATGGGCAGGTGTGCTTGAGTCATGGGTAGAGGCGTGACTATGGCAGCAGCTACTGGGTATACTGAAGGACTGGCAGCATATTTTTCACTAGTTAGATTTAAATGGCCATTTATAATTAGCTATATTCTCAATGTGAAGTGAAATAGTAAAGTTTTTTTTTTTTTTTCCTTAGAGAATCATTGAAATTTGAATCCCAAAGGCATCCTCCATGACCACCTTTCTTGTTGGACGCAGGTTAGCCTCTTTGAATCTCTTAAAGAACACACAACCTTATCGAAGTGTAGGAAAGATCCTTATGATTCTGACTGGCTACCTGTTGCAAAGTTGTTCTGAGGGGGCGCTTGTCTTTTGGAATGTCGTCTTATTTCTGCAGTGGAGCAAGGAGTTCAAATATCTGGTTCGTCTGCGGTGCCCCTTAGTGAAACCCCTTGCCATTTTGATGGCTACAGAGAAACATTTCTGTCCACAAGTATTCTGATTGCATCTGCAGGGTTCATGTGCAAGAAGATTTTATTCTCAGGCACTGTGTCTGGAATAGGTGCTTCAAATTTTCACCTTTTTCTTTCTTCAAATGTATCTGAAGGTCAGTTCTTATGAATTAAGCTCTTTCTTCTTGGCATTACATTTTCATGGCTCTGGTCAGTTTCCAGTTCTGGGATCACTATTTGGATGAGTTTCACACGCAGGACAGAGATGTTGTCATGCCTGTCACCTCACTGCTGCTTCCATGGCACCCACTTTACCCCACTGTCACCATCTAAATTCCCCACCCCACCTGCCAAAGCTCTGCCTCTGCAGCCACTGTCACAACTGTAGGCAGTGTGCTGCTGGTCTGCTTAATTTTGAGACAGAGAACAAGCAAACTAACCCAAAAACTTCAAGATAGTTTATTTTAAAGTACACAGATGTTAAAAGAGGCCCAAATATTTATGAATCACAATTGTTTTAACAGATAATTATTTTCATAAATAATTTAAAATCTTTCTTAATGAATGCTAGCACTTATGTTTCAATAAATCTGAAAAAATAATATATAAATATATATAAAATAGAGAGAGAGTTGGAGTCTCACTCTGTCACCCACTCACGGCCACTAACGGCCTCTGCAGCCTCTACCTGCTGTACTTAGGCAATCCTTCCACCTCAACCATCCAAGTAGTTGGAACTACAGGCACAAGTCACCTTGCCTGGCTTACTTTGTGATTTATTGTAGAGACAAGGTCTTACCAAGTTGCCCAGGCTGGTCTTGAACCCCCAAGCTCAGGCAATCCTCTCACCTTGGCCTGCCAAAGTGCTGGGATTATAGGCTTGAGCCACCATGCCTGAACTGAATATATTTTAAAGAAATGTTCTAGTTGGAAGCTGGAAAAGGAAACGATCCTTAAAGATTTGAATCACCTAAGTCGCATATTAGAAACTATAATTTCGTACATACCAAAAACTATTAGTGAGGAAATATTCCTTATGTCATACACCCCACCTGAACCAATAAGCAGAAATTCACTTAAGTATTACTTTATAGCATGTTCCTTTTCTTTAAGTGGATTTTTAAAAATAAGTGTAGGCTGGGAGCAGTGGCTCATGCCTATAATCCCAGCATTTTGGGAGGCTAAAGTGAGAGGATTGCCTGAGCGCACGGGTTTGAGACCAGCCTGGGCAACTTGGCGAAGACCTCATCTCTACAATAAATCAAAAAACTAGCCAGACATGGTGGCTCATGCCTGTAGTTCCAGCAATTTGGAAGGCTGAGGCTGAAGGATCGCCTGAGCCCAGCAGGTAGAGGGTGCAGTGGACGTGAGCATGTTACTACACTCCAGCCTGGGTGACAGAGTGAGACTCTGACTAAAAATAAAATAAAATAAAATAAGTGTAGCAAATGCCCAGGAACTCTAATACACTGTTTGCTGGCCATACATCATTGCTATCATTGTCTTTGATTTTTCTGCTTTGATTGAGTGCCTACATTAGGCAATATGCCATTCCTGGAGTACTTCAGAGCTTGACTTCAATACACTTTCATTTTCTTTTAATTGCATAAACAAATTCTATGAGAGCATTTTCTCTCAATGCTAGTACTCAGTATTACAGCAACTGTTAAATAATGGCGTATATTTTGCAAAAATCTGCACCTATCACACTGCAGGCTGCATGTTCTCTGGTCTTCTAGTTTCCCAGAATATTTAAAACGACTTAAATTATATTTCAATTCTGTGAGGTTTTTTTTATTTTGCGGGGGGGGGGGCGGGTGATACCAGTCTTTAAGATACCCTTCAGTTATGATATTTTTAAATATTTTCAGTAATTATATTCATTTGGATCAATGTTAATCATTAGCCAAAGATACTCAAGACATATTGGTTTGTATAAAATGCATTTCTTTTATTTAATAATCTAGAGTAGAGGCCAGCAAAGTTTTTCTGTAAAAGCCATATGGCCACTGTTACAGACATTCAGCTCGACTGTTGTAGCATGAAAGTAGCAGTAGACAATAAGTAAATGAATGAGCATGGCTGTGTTCCAAAAATACTTTATTTACAAAAACAGGCAGCAGGCAAGATTATGCTTGCAGGCTGCAGTTTGCCGACTTGATGTAGAGGGAAGCAGGCCAGGGCTGACAGGGCAGCTCTGTCATGCTCAGCACAAGGCTATTGTGGTTCCTACAGACATCACCAATCCCAGCAAATCACTCAAGAATTTATCTGCAGTGAGGAAGGGAAAAAGAGAATGTCTAGGACAATAGTCTGTTAGAAGATGGCAGTGTTCTCCACTCACTTACTCCTGGCTCATATTTAGCCAGTAGTCCATTAGAATGAACTCTAACTGTGCACTCATGGGCGTGAAGAAAGACCAAGGACTCTAGACCGGGCTCGGTGGCTCAGCCTGTAATCCCAGCACTTTGGGAGGCCGAGGTGAAATGGATAGCCTGAGTCCACGGGTTCGAGACTTGCCTGGGCAAATTGGTGAGAACTCATCTCTACAATAAATCAAAAATTAGCCAGGTGTGTTAGCGCGCACCTGTAGTTCTGGCTACTTGGAAGGCTGAGGCGGAAGGATCGCAGGAGCCCAGCAGGTCGAGGCTGCAGTGGCCGGGAGCGTGCCATTGCACTCCAGTCTGGGCGCCAGAGTGAGACTCCAACTCTTAAAAAAAAAAAAGACCAAGGACTCTATAGCTAAAAAAGAATTGGAGAATGCATACCGAAAGGTCATTATCAGGTTTTGCTTCATTTTGCATATTCCCCACCTTGAGCACACTTACTCTTCTCTAAGGAGACAACCCAACGTCTGGGATATCTGCACATGGCCAAGTTCTCTCCCTTGCACATGGATGTGTCTCTTTGAAGTCCAGCCACTGTAACTTAGTAAGTTATCTTGCTTCTCTTTTAACTCAAGATTTGAAAAAAAAGTGTAGGAGCAGGACAACTGAAATGAATGCTCTCATTCATAAACTAGGAATATAGGAAACACATGACAGTCAGATATTTACAGCAGTTATAAACTGTTGCTGGTTCTTACACATCTATAGCTATAATTATTTAAAAGTGATATATATAATCCTATTTGTTTAATAGCATATGTTTTATGACCCTAACTTAAAAAAATACCTTCCTTACAATAAAACTTTAAGAAATGCAAATCTATAACCTTTGTAAAGTTGAATGCCAGCTAATTATTAAAAAATAAGAATGCAAAATGTAAGTACAGTATTAGTGCACAGATTTGGGTGTTCTGCTAATGGATCATTGATGTTTGAACGAAAAGCAACTATCATAAGTTGTGTTCTGTTAGTAGTATGCACTGTTAGACAATTATTCTTGAATCACTGCAGTTTGTAGTTTTTGATTAAAATCAATTTGGAAAATAATTCCCTCTGCTGAGTCAGTAGCTACTGAAATTATTAATAAAATGTGTAGAGCAATATTTATATTCACAAATGAATAATTAAGATTCCATATGTCTCACTATTATAAAAAAATTATAAAAATATCTGGAATCTGTCATATAAATTATTATAATGTATCCTGGTTTTTGTTATGATTCTTAAATAAACACCTGGAGATCACTATATTTTGTACTTTTTTTCAAAATATTTATTGCTACCTTCAATCAAGAAATCTTGAAGTATTGTGGCCCTGCAAATAATCTTTATAGAACTTAATTTAAAGTTTATTTGTTTATAAATTCTGCCATTAACACATTTTCATTTCTTTGTTCTAGGGTCTCTATAATTTATTGGGCTGTCACTTCTGTTTACTATTTCACATATACTTTCTTTCAATTTAGATAAATAGTTTTAAAAATTATTAAATGGTACTTGAAAGTAGAATAGCCCAACATAGATCTATTTTGTAAGGTTTTGCTAGTAATATTTATAAAAACAGTTAATTTTAAATGACTGATAAGAACTTTTAGGCCAGGCTCGGTGGCTCAGCCTGTAATCCAGAGCTTTGGGAGGCCGAGGTGAGTGGATTGCCTGAGTCCGCGGGTTCGAGACCAGCCTGGGCAACTTGGTGAAACCTCATCTCTACAATAAATCAAAAACCAGCCGGGCGTGGTAGCCCGCGCCTGTAGTTCCAGCTACTTGGAAGGTTGAAGCGGAAGGATCACCGGAACCCAGCAGGTTGAGGCTGTGGTGGCCGGGAGTGGCCACTGCACTCCAGTCTGGGCGACAGAGTGAGATTCCAACTCAAAAAAAAAAAAAAAAAAAAGCTTTTAAAATTAATTTGCATACTTGCCATTGGCTAAAATACTTCTTTTTTTTGTAAGTACATTTTGTTCTATTCCTCATCTCTTGCATCTTATATAAAGTAGTTTAAATTAAGCGTAATCGTTTTAATAACATTCCATCAAAATTACCAGTATTTGTTCTTAAATGACTTTGGTGTCAAATACGGTAGAACACCAGCAAGATGTTCCATTTGGGGAAGATAAAGGAAATGAAATATTTACTCTTTGATTTTTTTTCCAACAATGTCACTGCTATCAACACATTTAAGATCATGCGTCATTCATAATAGCAAACTAAAACTATATACTCTATGTTTTTGTTGTCTGTCAAGTTGTCAATTAGAAAAAAAATTAGTATCACACTTTATGGCTGTAATGTCTAGATCTATCTATCACCTATTTATATTTAAATTATAAGTACTACCAGAATCATGAAATAGACACAAAGAAGTAAAAAATTGAAAACCAGTCACTATCCAACAATGATACTTTGTTCTGTAAAACCATTGAATTCTTAGTATCTGAAAAGATATAACAACAATTAATTTACAAAATTTACCTACATATTTCTATTGCTTACTTTATTTCTGGCTCCAGAACCAATATGTCTAGCCATGCACTATTTTGTGTCACTCACAATATTTCAGAGTATTTGAGTGCAGCTTTGATTTGCTGACAATAACACCCTGAGTTATACTGGTACCCATGTGTTCTTTAGTGTGTGTGTGTGTGTGTGTGTGTGTGTATGTGTGTGTATTGGGGGGGGGAAGAGAGAGAGAGAGAGAGAGAGAGAGAGAGAGAGGTAGTTTGCCCTTCCATAACCAGATATAAGGGTGGAATTGCTGAACTAGTAGTTGAGTTGTTTCTTGGTGGTCCAACAGATAGCACATAGTGCTGCTTTACGGTAACTCTTCTGTGCATTTTGCCGTTTTTTGTTCCTGAGTTTTTTCCCTCTGTTTGGGTCATTCTAGACATAATTTTAACCTGCAAAATTTCCAGTTTTATTTACTGCCTTTTCAAGCTGTGATATCTACTACCTCATCACACGCCACTTAAACACTAACTAAATGCTACACATTTTAGGATTTTTATTATAGCAACACCAAACTACTATTAGTTGCACTGGGGGCTATGTTGATGTAATAAAAAATAACTCAATTTAATTTGATCTTACACAAAGTAAAATTTACTTCTCTGACACATAACAGTCCAGGGTAAGAGGTCTAGGGCTGATGGGGCAGCCATACTACCCCTACTACATGATTACCAGGGTTGTTTCACTTGTTGCCATTTTCCTGACAGTACGAATGGAGAAATAAGTGGTCTAAAGGCAGATTACATTTTCAACGTAATTTGTAAGTATGTATTAATTCAATTTAGCCTTTTTTTGGTGGTCATTATCGCTTGGAAGTTTAAATGCAAAGAATGGCATATATTTTCATTTTATAGTCAAGGAGTAAACATTAGAAGACACTTGTTATTTTGTTCAGAAAGACGGACCTTCACTCTACCTCATTTTTGTACTGCTTCTTAAGTTAAGAAGCTAAAATTCATCCTTCTGGCTTTCCCTGCATCTAGAACTCAGCAATGTGACTCACACTTTACAATCAGGTACATTTAAGATGACCATGTAGAATGGTATAAGAAGATGTGTTCAGGCACTTCTCTTTTGTGAGTGTGGTGAAGCATGACAGTCACTCTTCATTTGAGGCAGGAATGCCAGAGGTCATAGCAGAATTAACCCATTCACAGTATCAATGGTGCAAATGAACTTCTTTGTTTTCTAGCACTGTCAGCTGAGTATCTTCATGAATACTTTTATTTCCGTAAATCATTGGGGAAAAACAGTTGAAACAAAATGTCTACAATCCAGAAAACCTCTCCGTAAACATAGTAAAGAAAGAAAGAAGTTTTATATTCAATAAGCTTAAACCAGGATGTGATGCATATGACAGGCAATCCACTAAGAGATTAAAAAAAAAAAAATAGAAGTCTCATCCTTATAATCACATTACATTCACGTTGTCGAGATAAACTATAACTAGTCCTCAAGTAAGAGGACTTGACAACACCATTTATTTTACATAGCTCACCCTAGAGTAACAGGGTAATTGCAGTGCTCATCTATGTTAGCTAATTGGTTTTATACAGAGGAAAAACTAACTTCTCATATCTTGATAACAGGAGGTGGTTTAGAAAGTTGTGGCAAGGCTCCCATTGAAGTCAGGCTCCCATCCTGCCAAAGAGACTGGGAGATAAGTGTGCTAACTTGACTGATGTTTGTATTTCAAAAAGCTGGTTTCTGAGCTCTTGTAGTTTTCAAATGGAATTATATACATTTCAAAGGGAGGAATACCTACTTAAAAGTTTTCTAAGGTAAATGTCCAAGAAAAAGGGAGGAGAGGAGAAGTCTCTTCTGATGTTTTCATAAAGAAGTTAGCTTCTTATTTTAAATTTGTATTTGTCCTTACAACCTGTAGTCTGTGGACCTAAATGTTTTATCCTCCTAGAATTCTGTGAATTTCTTAATAATAACATACTTTTTGGCCTGCATAAGTGAATTCTCTTAATTTCGAGTAATTAACCTAACTGGCACTTATGCGTCATGTTATTTAATCCTCATAGAAATACTAATTAATCCTATCAAATTTCTAGGAATAATAATGTTTAAAATCATAGATATCTAGATTGAATAGTTTATCCATTATAAACAAATACTAAGAAAATATTTGAACTGGGATGTGAAACCAGCTCCACTTGATTGTGGACTATTGCTCATAATCATTGCATTTTATCTTGTGTGTTGTTCTCAAACTATTTGACTACAGACCACTTGGACCACAAAATATGCCAAAGATGTCTCATCTTCTCAGGTCTCTTTCATTTAAAAATAACTTGTGGATAACATTACAACAATAATCTATAAGTCTGTGTTTCTAAAACATATGTGCATACATGAGGGGGGTGTGTGAGAGAGAGAGTATGATCTGTTTATTGTTGTTTATCCTATGAAACATCTATTCCCATGTTATGTCAAGAGACTGACAACTTCATCAATTTTATTCAAGAAATTATCTATCCTTGATTATATTTACTGTGAGAATGTAAACAAAGGAACTTTTTTAAATATGCAAAGTATCATAGCAAAACAAGCAACAAACACAGCCTAATTTGGATCTACAGTGAAGTTTAGTGACCACACAGATTCTGCTAAGGGAGAGAGGGGCATACCTTATCAACAAGGGTACCTGCATGATCAATGTTTGTATACCTAACCCTGAAATGTATCCCACATCTTTATTATAAAAATAAAAATTAAAAAAAAAACACTTACCAGTCCCTGCTGACTTGTAGGATACTAGTAATTGACTTTTGGATGGAATATTATCAGATAGTGAAGTGAACATTCTTTATTAAAAGTTGAAATATGACTTGCATTTGTAGACCATTTCTTAAAATATTAATAGAATATTTGTGGACAATCTAAAGACTGTACATTAAAGTTTAAAAATTGTTGCTTGAAAGATAGTACAGAAGAATTAACATTTGATGAGTAGTAGAAAAACCTAAATTCTCCCAGTAAGGATTTGAATTCTTGGACTTCAATTTTATTACCATTTTCTTTTCATTTCTCTTCTTTTTTTAAATAGAAGGCAAAAGATGCTATAAAGGAATTAAAAAAAAATAAAAAACCTGCACTGCCTCCTGGAGATATTTTCAAACTATAAAACTTAAAAAAAAACCCTATAAAACATGAACATGCTGTAGTGATTGCAGATTTTTTTCTAGAAGAGAATGCTGTGATTACATACTGAAGTCCTGATATTTTCCATGTTAGGAATTTTTTTTTTTTTCATGTTAGGTAAACATTTTTTTCTAGAAGAGTTTATCTGTGGCACTTAACACATCAAGGTATGTATGTTTAGACAATAATGTTCTGGTTTTAGTTAAACATTTTTTTACAGTATATGTATTAATGTTTTAAGTTTTTAAGAAATGATTGCTAATGTTTCATAGAAACATTATACTCTAAAAGAGTGTATGCTTTAGAAGAAAGAAAACTATACCCTTAGTCAAAGGCTAAATATTGTCATCACAATAACTCTTGCATATTCAGAGACTGTTTCATCAGTTTTTTCTATGGTTACTAAGGTCACATTTGCATCAAGAGCTGTGAATACTAGGAACTTGTTATTTCTGATTAATATAATCAGGTTACTTTAATAGATAATACATCTAAAAAATGCTGGCCCTGTTATCCACATGCTGTTATAGACCTTAAATAAGATGATAGATAGCAAAGTATAATTTTAAGAATAAAATATCTATCTAAAGAGAATATATTTATTTTGCTATTTAAATAATTATACCTTCTTAGATTATATACATTTTAATACCTTAGTCTTTAGTAGCAATAACAAAAAATATCTGAACAGAAGTACTTATTGCAAATTGCAGAATTTTTGGTGGATGCTGAAAAAAGTAATTCTTCAAATAGAATTTTCTACAGAAATATTCTAAACCATTTTTAAATGAGATTATTGGCTTAATTCCTTTTGGTGAAAACCATGTATTAAAATGAAAACAATTCTAAGATGATGATGACTATTAACTATTGGTACTAAGGGACATATTAGGATAGATAAATGTATGTCTAAAACACACTCCTTAAATATTTTAATTTCTGTTTGGAAAAAAATCCAGAAAAATCCTAGGAGTGTGCACACAGAAAAATTACCAACATTATTAGGAAATGAGCCAAGAAGTTTCAGAAATGAGTATGTGTAACTTGTATCATTAATATATTAATAGCTGAAATAGTCTACATGTAGTTTTTTACCTGTCTGTTTAAGTTCATATTCTTTACCTAGAAAATCAGGTTTCTTAGATATAACAAAGACTATCTAAACAATAACAAGCTGAATTAGAAAAATCATAAATGTATTTCAAATACTGAGAAAACTTTTGACAAAATCCAATACCCATTACTGACAAGAACTGCCAGAAAATACAGAATAGAAGTTCTTCAACCTCATAAGATGCATTGAAGAAAACTAAAATTAGCATCATACTTAATGGAATACTCATTATGTCATTTCATATTATTTTCACTGTGTTTTCTGGAATTATTATTCTATGGAACATTAATTTTCTTATATTCTATGCCCACTTGATTTTAAATTTGCTCTTACTAAAATATACTACTTCCTTTAAAAGCCTGGCAAAAGAAGAAAAGACCCTTTTGTCCTAAACTCAATATGCCATTATTTTTTGAGCCCTCACATTTATAAAAATAGCTTTCTGTTGTTTCAGTGACAATTCATCAATAAATGTAATTTGCAAGTTTCAAATTTTATCCTTAATGTCTGGCAATTATTTTTGTGGAAGGGAGGTCTGAGAAAGCCTTTTGTTGCCTGTTTTTTGAAGTAATTTGCATTCTTTTTTACAATGATTATTGAAATTATTTTCTTAATAAGATAAGATAATAATAAGATAATAATAAGATAAACTTAACTTGGCCACTAATCCTAGAGATCTACTCTGTTTTCAGTACTACCAGATACAATATTACATTCTATTTTTATCTGTCTTTGTCTTTGTCAGATTCTGAAAGTTGCATACTCTGAACTGATACTGAAAAATGGTGATGAAGAGTAAAGAGGAATATGTTAATTTTTTAAAAAGACACATTTATTCAGCGTCATGATCAGACAATTATATTTAGCAATCAATGGCAAGGGTGCTAACAAAACCCTACATGAAAATCTTGTTAGAATGCTTTACACTTTTCATAGGACATAAACTAAAATAATCTGTTATCCAGTTAGTCACAAATATAATCCTCAAATGTTTTGTCCACACACATGAATATTGTCTAAAACATGTTTTCTTTGCAGTAGCTAGGTCTAACCTACTGCCACTGTGCTTGGCTGAGTCCACAAATCTGTCTGTAATCTGTAGCTCTTCTGTCACATCCCTGGCTCTCCTCTCTGGCTAGCTTTGTTTACTGGCAGTAATAAAACCTTCTGCCACTGCCATAGCTACTGCTGCTCCTGGAACAATCATAGCTGCCTTGCTTTTGTAGTCTGACAAAGTGTGTTGGCCTTCACCACCATAAGGGCTAGAGCATCTGCTGCCAAAGTTTCTTTCCTTCATGGGTCCAAAATTGGAAGATTTGTTATTGTAATTTCCAAGATCACTGTAGCCTTCACCACCTACACAACTGCTTCTACCATTGCAAATCCATTATAGGCGCACCCACTGTCACCATATCCACCATCACTATGGCTGTCATCAAAGCCACTATAACCACTAAAGTTTTCTCCATCACCAAAATTGTTATCCCCACCAAAACCACCTCCACAACCGTCACCAAAGTTCACAGAACCACTTTGACCTCTTTGATTAAATTAAGCTTTCTTTATTTCATAGTTGTGGCCATTCAAAGAATGATATTTTTGAATGACAGTTTTATCCCTGGAGTCGTGGTTGTCAAAATTTATAAGCCAAAGTCTCTCTTCTTGTTATTGCTTCAGTCAGTCATGATTTTCATTGCTTTCATTTTCCCATACTGTTCAAAATAATCCCTTAGGTAATATCCTTCAGTGATTTGTTTAATGCCACCATAAAGATTATTGTCATAGTTAAGTGAGCACCTGGTCTTTGAGAATCTTCTCTTGAAACAGTTCTCTTTGGTTCCACAACGCTTCCATTCATCTTGTGTGATCTTGCATTCATGATTTTATCTACTTTCTTCACAGTGACACACGTGAAAAACCCAAAGTCCTTAAAGAGTTTGATGTTTGGATCCCTCATACACACATGAGCATCTCCCATTGCTCAGAATGGCTCCTCAGACACTTGGAGGTTGTTTCAAATCTCAACCCCTAATGAAAACCTTCTGAAACTAATTGGACTCTTTAGGAGACTCTGACTTAGTCATGACTGTAGTAGAAAGAGAGAATTTAGCAATGCTTCCTTGATGGCTTCCAGAGGAAGAAAGTTGGTGAAAGTTCTGATTTTTTGGTCAGAACTTCTAGCTTGTCATTTTATACACTATCAGTGTATGAGTTAGAAGCAGATATTAAGGGGATCTGTCCCTATCGTAGTTTCTGACTAAACATGCTACCATGTCATTTTTAAAAAAGACTAAGCATGTTACTATGTCATGTTACCATGTGATTTTAAAAAAACATATTGACAATAATTTTTTATTTTTTAAAATTCTAATACCACAGTTATAGGATATTCTTCCTAGGACATGATTTTTTAAAAATTACCTTTATTTCTAAAAAAGAATGTCCTGGGAGGCTTCTAGAGATTTATCTTTAATCAAATGTGTACAGTCTATTTATCTTGTTATAGAGTTGATGGATAAAAAGGGAATCTAAACCATAAAGACTGAACTAGATATTACAATACACATTTAAGGCTTCAACTTAAAACCTAAGTGTTAGTTAACATACTTAGTAATGTGCAAGTTGCAAAATGGGAAAGTAGTATTACCAAATTAAAGAGTATTTTAACAATTAGATATTTAATTATTGTAAAAATGTGTATTATGATTTCAGTGGAGAATTCTTAATTACAATAAGCTATCAGTACTATTACTTTAAAATAATCTCATAAATATTACATTATCCACATAATTAAACATAATTACTATTATTTCAATGGAACCAAAATTAGCATTTCTAAATTAAGTTTGTTGAAAATGCAAGGAGAATAGAATAATTTAGAAAGTTGCCCAGAGCGATTTTATCTCCAATCTGCAAATCTATAGCCAGAATCCTCAGATAATTGAAACTTTACCACCTAGAAAATTTTAAATTTCCTCCAAGACTTTGAGAGATCTAGAGTGAAGGTCAATAAACTGCTGACTCAGATGCAGGGCACTCACTCATTTAATCAAACAAAAAATAAATAATGCAGTTCAAAATAAAAATTAAAAAGAGAAAAATTAAAAAAAAAAAACTGAAGGAAAGATAAGTAAGTGACTAGCTTTCATTCCATCTTCCTTCGTTAGGTGGCAGTGGGACTGTGAAGTATAAATTCCCACTGACCCTTTTTCTACAACAAGGCCAATCCTAAATTGTTTCAGTTATAAACAATGGTTTTTTTCAGGGAAGTCTCAGAAAATCATCATTTTTTTCCCCCAATAGCTGGAAACATGGATCTGGAATTATAAAGTGATTTATTACCCACTATTAGCATATCAAATAACATAAATGATACTGACTACAGATTGCATACATAACAGGCAATTATTATATACATTACATGAATAAGCATCTGCATTTCCCACACACTACATACAGCAACATTTCTACCACACAAAATTTGAAATTAGTTTCATTTATGTTAGCCAGTGAACAACTGATAGAGAAAAAAATAATAATGGGATTTATACATCAATCTTTGGTATTTGGGGATTCTTCTGGGTTTCCTAGAGGAGAGAGCATCTGAGTGGAGTACTCTGTTGGCAGAGGTACAATTGTATTTGCTGACGGGTAATGTAAACATACAGAGAGATAGGGAAATAATGTATTAGAAAAAATAGAGAAAGCAAGTAAAGTAAATGGGAAGCATTCACTTAACAGTCAAGATACAAATTGTTTTCTATGGATTTTTAAATTTTAGTAAAAAATAAGATGAGGCTGAGCTAAATGTCTTTGGGGGTTTTAAGGTGGAAAACACTACACATATCACCTTCCTGGGGTATGTAGGCCCAAATAATTAGTGCTTCAATAGGTAGAGGAGTATAAATATAGGAAAATAAATTGCTGGAGACATCCAGTAAGAATGAAGAGAAAAACAAATTATTGAGAAAAGGGAATTAAAAACAAGGCAGTTTACATATATGTTTTGAGTACTCATGTTTATTTTAGCTGTTTTTATCCACTTCACACTATTAAAACCCTTTTCTAAGGACTTCTTATTTTCTTATCTAGAACTACCTTTATGTTTCCCCCATGACATCCATCAACTTTTTAATAGACTATAACTTAATTATTATATTTATTATTTACTACCTATCTATCATCATTGACATATAAGCATCAAGAAGCAGTGTTGCTTTTTACTTCACTGTTATATCTGCCATTCTGAAAAAGATAACTGTACCTAGAAGACAATCATAGTGAATACATAAACGCAAGTGGTCTTGATATTTTTTCATATTTATTAGATTTAAAATATTTTTAATTCATATATAGTATTTAGAGGTGCTTTATAAGGTATAATTATATTTAAAACATTTTTAAGTACCTTACTTGACACTTTTATTTTTCAAACATGAATCTTTTTTTCATATTCTACTCATTCTTTCACAATGTTAACCTATTTTATTATGTTTATATCTTAATTATAAACAACGACTGAAATAAATAAATAGCCTATGCTGGTTAGCCAGTCATTCAGCTAGAGTTTGGGGTAGACACACATCCTTATTGAACAAACACTATGGAAGGTGATGAGTTAAAAACATATTGAGCTTAGTAAGCCTAAAATGAAATGAGGTGGGTAACACAATTACCAAAAGTCATCCACAGTTCAGCAAATGTGGAGGTTTGACTTTATGTTTTGTCATTATAACCCAAAGTATTATTTTCACAAAAACAGTCTCCCAAAGTACTCTTAATCTGTTTATCTAGAGTCATTAGCCTTAAAAATAAATACAGTTGATAAGATTGTCAAACATGGGAAATAGCTTTAAGAGAACCCTGAAAGTGAAAATAATCAGTTCAATTACTTGCCCAATGAACTACAGAATACTTTGGTATTCTTTCCTTTTTAAATAATAAAAGAAAAGTTCCAGTTCCCAATATACTAGGGGAGAAAATAAAACAGAGAATCATGTGGTGATTCATGGCTACAAGAAGAGACTCTAGCTAGAAAAATAATGTAGAACAGATTTTTTAAAATGAGAATCCACTGAATACTTTATTGATATTCTTCACATCATATATTACTGTATCAATTTGTAATTTTTGGTACAAAGTGACTGATAGATGTTTGCTGAATAAGTACATGAATAAATCAAAGGGTCCAAAATATTTTACTTGCTTTGCAAATTAACTTCATCAGAATTGCATATTTTATATATTATTCATTGACAAAATTCTTGACTGTATAAAAGCATTGGTAATATATATTAACAATGTTTTATTATTGGTATTTCTTACTTCTTAGATATGATTACATTAATATTTTAAACATGGTTTTGAAAAATTATTTTTTTCACTTGTTATTCTCTATATTATGCTTTATATTTCATGTTAATACTGTAGATAACCACTTTATGCTAAAAATTTACTAAGAATATTATAGAATGGTAGAAAACAAAAAAATAAACTAACAGTATTATATATCAAATTTTTTGAGTGCTCAAAAAGAATCATAAGTTCCAAGTGGGCACACTTAATTATATTTAGAAAAAATGCAAATTTTAAAATTTTACAACAAAATATAGGGACCTTGATTTTACGCCATAAGTTTTTATATCATCCAGATATTTCACAATTATAGAACTGCTTTCTTAAATCTAATGAAAAGTATTTTATGTAAAAATACAGAGACATGGGTAGTTTAAATTAGATAATTCCAGAGGAAATGTTTTCTGTAATAAAAATACGATTCTCAATTAATTATTAGAAAACAGTGTAATATAAATTATTTTTTATCAACCCTGAAGAAAAGTCAATACATTTGGAAAGTTCACATAAGAGATAAAGTTCCCAGAATGTATTAGTTATTAATTGTTTTACATTTTGGACTATAAACTTATATTAATAATAAAGATTAATCATGCATGTAGTGAAATATTAATTATAAACAGTAGGGATCATTTTATGATATAATCATGTTTAGATTACAATTTTCTGAATTGTAAAACAGAATGAAATTAAACTATGGTACAAAACAATATCATAAACAACTTAAGTACTCTTTTAGAAGTAGACAATATAAATTTAATCTGATTATAATCCACTCTGTGAAAGTTATTAATTTTATAAAACTCTAAAAAAAGTATAAGTGTTTCAGTTAGAGGAAGATCCATTCAGTCACTAAGTTATATTAGTGAGCCAGAATATGTATGTAATCATTTCAAATATAACTCTGTTTTCTTTTAGGTACATTTGGTTAAAGGAGCATACAGTTTTCGTATGCTTATATATATTATATGTACAAGTATAAAGAAATTTATATGGATAAATATGCTTGCTTCAGAGGAAACAAAACAAAAATATAGATCTATTTCAGTACCATTGATCTGATTTTCTTTTAGTAATCTCGTCTGACAACTAGTTTACAGTCCGGTGTTTCTATGCTTGTCTATGAAAAAAATACTTATAAGGTGCACTTACAGTTCACTCTATGAGTGTTAAAATGTTTCTTGGGATGATTATGGAGGCAGACGTGACCGATGATCCAATCAGAGAACACTTAGAATCTTTTAAGGAGAGAGGCAATTTTGAGATTGTAACAGTGCCTATCAGTTGAGTTGGATTATCAGTTTGATCTTTATCAGATTTGTGGAAGACTCCCAAAAGACAGATCAGTCACAGAAAATAATAATAATAATTACAAGATACTAAAATGCTATTTCATGAAATCTTTATACAATATTAGGCAAAAAAGTAAATCACTGGGTAATTGTCACAATATATAATACAAAAAGAGAGATAAGCAGGTTTTGGGGTTTGCTTTTAGTTCAAATATTAGCAGAAAATTTTACTTCAACAAACTGAGAATTAAAAGAACAAAAAAAGTTTGTTTTACAGCTTATATAGCTGTAAGGGCTTTCACATTTATCATGTATTAATAAAGTTTTCTACTTTGGTTTTAAGTAATATAACTAAAATTGGGATCTGCATTTTCTAAAATGTATGTGTTAATAAGATATATTTTCTAATATTTCTGATTCTTTTCATGTGTATTCTTAGAAATATGCACTAATCAATTAAAGATGCTAATGAAATAGTTACTTTAAGAATGATGTTTAATGTAGTCCAAAGTAAAATGCATCCCAGTTCTCAGTGCCATCTTTCATTACTTCACTGGTGTTACACCAAGTTTTTAAGGTAGTTCACAGAGTACATCAAACAAACAAACCTATAAAAAAGAATCAACATTAGTCTGGAAATGGTAACAAAATTAAAGATTATACCAAGAGGACCAAATATTTTTTGGTATTCCAGTTGGTTAAAAACCTCTGTGCATGTGCAACATAATGACAAAAGTATTTTTTAAAGTTTTTTTTAAAGTTTATTTTATTTAAAATAAATGCTACGTGGCTATCATAATAAAAATGTAGAGCTTAAATAATATTAAATATTTTTTAAAACAGACTTTTCTAAAATGATTTGAATTAAGTAAGCAAATGTCTTTTTGCCTTTGTTAATCTTCAATAAGTCTTTTCTTTCATATTACTAGATTTATAGACTCAAGCAAAATATTATCATCAAAATATTTTTCTTAACCAGGAGCTGGGGATTGCTACAGTTATATTTTTCCACAAGAAATAGAGATGTTGAACAATAAAATACCAATTATATGTCCAAATGTGCATTTTAAAATAAATGTACACATGCCTGATTTCCTTTTTAAGAGAGACAATAATTCATGTTATGTCATTGAATATAAACAGTTCTATCTTTTAAAAAAATACTAATTGATAATTCATATATTTGCATTCCTTCATGTAAACCCCTCCAAATTATTTTGGTGGTGAGAAGAATATCAGTAAAAGCAAGTAGAAAAAGGCCAGATGCATAAAGGTGAAAAATAATGGGTCCCACAAAGTAAAAAGTAGGCTGCATAAAAGACTGTGATGGAATTATGATGATAATGAGGATGAGAATGGTAATTACCATTCATTTTACAGATTTAAATCATTCAGAAACATTAGGTGATTTACCATATATTATACTTTTATAGTAAGAGAGACAGAGATTGAACCCTAGGCATTTGGTTACTATCCAATTAATATTGTATGATCCTGCCTCTTGTTTTTTATCTTAATGCACATTTTATAAGGACTACTATATTATTAATATTTGCACCTCACATTTCAGGAGATGCACAATAGAAAACAAACCATATGATACAATTTTCCCTTCTAGAGATTTATTTTTGGGGGATAAAATGGTAGTTTCATTCTCTCAGATGCTAAATAGTGTTTTACATGTAGTGTGGATTGGAATAACATCATAACATACAATGAAATTATGATATTATATAAGTGTAACAATTTAACCATTAATGCCTATTAAATTAATGATAATAAAAGCAAGGTGATATGAGAAAACAACTTGCTCATAACTAATAAGCATTGTATTTCCCTTGTGCCCCTTCATCAGTTAAAATGGTTGTAGCTTACAACTTTTCCCCTTTGCTTTGGGCTATTCATAGGCACTTCTTTTGCAGTGATTAAAGTGCTGGTTTTTAGTGAATCCATTAAGAAGAAAGTGACTAATTATGAACATTAACAGTAAAGATTATGGGAAGGGCCATGTGTTTCATTGTGAAAGCAGAAAACTGCTGTGTTAAAGCTATAATCTAAAATAAATGAATGTAACATGTAATAGCTAACAGAAAAATATTCAGAGAAGAAATGCAGGCTATTATCTCTGAAAACAATAAAGAAATTAAGAAACAGTGAAAGAGGAGTTTTTATTATGCTGTTCAGTCTTCAATTACTGCTAGAGAACAGATACAAGATAGAATAGCCCACCTCTCATGTCTTCTCCTGTGTGAATCTTAATACTTACTGTATAATCTTCTGTAATTATTAAAATGTCTTATAAAACTGTTCCACTATATTATCAATGAACATAGCCCCAGAATCTAGCACAATACTGGTACGCACTAAGTATTCAGTAAATATTTAAAAATTAAAAAATAAATATTTGCCATATTTTATGACATTTGAAATTATTAGGCAGAAATTGGGTGAACTCATTGAGTCCAAGGAAGAGCTGCATAAGAACATCTATGGAAGCTGAGTTGAAAATATGATAGATGGAAGGAGGATTGAAGCATGAAAGCATGCTGGAAGTTATTTTATTAATACAGTAAGAGAATGAGCAAATGGAAGCAGGAATAATAATTAGGGACCAGTTTCTGAATAATATTCTGAAGGTACAGCCAACAAGATATACTGAAGAATGCAGTGCAAGCTGTTAGACAGAAGGAGGCTCTCAAATGACTTCTGGGTGTTTGAACTGATCAACCATAAGCATAGGTTAACCATTGTTTTAGTTCTTTCTCTGCTGCTATAACAGAATACCACAAGTTGACTGATTTATAAAGAACAGAAGCATATAATTCTTGAGGGTGGGAAGTTCAAGAGTGTGGTGCCAGCATTTGACAGGTTTTTACCCATGGTGGCAGAGTGAAAAGTAGAAGTGAGCAAATGAGGCACTAGGCTGAACTTGTCTCAGAACAACCCATACTCACAATAATTAACCTGACCCCAAGACAACACCACCAACAGAGCCTTCGTGATCCAGTCATCTCATATCAACAGTGTTGAATTAGTGATTAAATTTCTAACATATGAGCTTTTGATATGATAAGCATGGTGCCCATAAACTTGCAAGAATGCAAAGTGAACAATTTAAAAGATGGTGGTTGGCTGATAGATGATGGATAGAAGTCATAGTGGGCATTTAATATAACAGCAATTTTAAATCTTAGATCCATGTTAGATCTTGAAAATGATTATCGTTGTAAGAGATTTTCAAGCAATACATTAATAATGAAGATAAAGATAAAATGTTTGGTCTCCTGTAACTGTATTTGTAATCATGACTCACTTTGCACATGTATTTGAAGAAGACAAGTCACAAAGAAGATGGGATTGTATATCTGGGACTCCACAATCCTGATATTTCATGTTAAACTTCTGCATCAACTAAGAGGTAAATCAGAAATCTTAAAAAGGGACAATTTGGTGAGACAATAAAACAAAATACTTATTTAAAAATTTAAAAATTGCTAGTCTTTTTTAGAAAAAAGAAGAGTAAAATTTTCTATATCTTTATTCAGTTGAAATAAAAAAGATGACAAATATCATCTTCTGGAGAACAATTCTTTTAAGCTAAAGGTCACAATTTATTCAACAGACAAGGGAATTTCTTCTTCCTCAAAATTCGTTTTTTATGCTTAGAGACCATGAAAAGTTATGATTCATGTTGTTATGGTAGACTGGCTTGTGATATATCTGAATCACAACAATATATGGTAGAACTAATACAGAAAAGTAAGATAAAAATTTTAAAGCCGGATTGAAAACAGCTGTCATTTGAGAAAAACAAATCAAAGCTGTGGGGGAAAAAAATCACCTTTACATCATAAGCAAATACTAAAAGACAGCCTAATTAACCTTAGCTTAAACTAGTATTTGCTGCTTCTCAGAATTTATAGACAAAAAATACATTTTAAAAATTTGTCCTGAATCATGGATTTTCAAGTCAATATTAATCAGCTTGATTTTTTATAACAACAGCATTTATTTTATTTTGTTAAATAAAAAATAATAAAATAAAAATAAAATAGATAGTTTTGGTTGAGCTTTATGAAGCTTCTAAACCACTAGGGATGGGGGGGGGGGAAATCTGTAAAACTCACTATAAATTTTATAGCATTTACTTATTATAAAATTTAAATCTTTTTCTCTAAAAAACAACACTATTTTGTGATTGCTGAAATAATAAGAAACTATCTTCTATTACATTAAAAAATGTCCATATGGTGGGATTGAGTTATGTTGGATTCAACTGTACAATTATTTTAGTATTCCAGGATTTTCCCTTCTCTTTCCTTATCCATAACATTTGCTTCATCCTCAGATTTATAGGATACTGGCTCCAGCAGTGTCGGGTGCCACATTCAGACACTACAATATTCAGAGGAAAAAGAGAAGAAGGCTTTTCCCATTCCCTTCTCTTAGAAGTGCTGAAACTTTTCCCTACAATCTTTCCAGAAGCCCTCTTCTGTGTGATTCTTTGACCTCTCTGAGCCAAACACTAGCAAGGACAGGTTGAGTATCCTTAGAAGAGTGGTTCTCAACTGGGGGTGATTTTGTCCTTGAGAAGACATTTGGCAGTTTCTGGAGATGTTTTGTGGTTGTCACAATTATGACAACACTACTTGGATCTAGTGGATAGAGGCCAAGATACTGCTAAACATCCTATAAAACACAGGTCAATCCTGGCCCACAGCACAGCACTAACCTGACCAAAAATATCAATAGTGCTAAGACTGAGAAACGCAGTCAGCCTAATCAAGACTACCTCTTAAGCTAGGGTAGACATCAGCTTCCAGTGAAGCACATGAATGAGTGAGAAACTGATACATAAAGAAAACCTTTCCCTTAGAGGGTAGCAGGCGTCAGGAAGTCAGCTAGACAATACCACTACTTTCACTCACTAGTATTAACAGGAAAAATTTTACAGCCTTACATTTACCTTTTAATAGCAATACAACTTTCTACTTTTAGGGACCTTGTTAAAAATTTCATGATGGCTGACCTCATGATATTTTAGTTATGGCTAGGTCATTGTGTGATAAATAGGACATAACAATGATTTTAAACACATTGAGAAGACCATGAAACATGTAGTGTTTACTTAATAGCACCAATAAAGTATTGGCAATTGGTTTTAAAAAGACATTAGTAATTTTCTTTTTCATGTTTATAGCACTGAAATACTTTAAAATGAAGCACTGTGTTTATGTGGGTGTGTATTTGAAATCAAAAAAACATTATTCTTGTACAAAACGAGCCTAAGGTGTGAACTTCTTGAGAAAATAGATCATTTTTATTTTTATACCACCTGCCACTCTTCATAGATTTTCTATTCTTTTCATGTAAGATATTAAATAGTAATTTTTGATAAAGAAGTTTTAAAATATGATATATTAATTACCTTTTCTTTTTCTTTCTTTTTTGAGTTGGAGTCTCACTCTGTCACCCAGGCTGGAGTGCAGTGGCATGCTCAAGGCCACTGCAGCCTTGACCTGCTGGGCTTAAGCGATCCTTCTGCCTCAGCCTTCCAAATAGTTGGAACTACAGGCGTGTGCCACCACAATCAGTTAATTTTTTTTTATTTATTGTAGAGATGAGGTCTTGCCAAATTGCCCAGGCTGGTCTTGAACCCATGGGCTTAGGCAATCCTCTCACCTCGGCCTCCTAAAGTTCTGGGATTATAGGTGTGAGCCATCATGCCCAGCCCTAAATCCTTCCAAATAGTGACATTGCAACATATCTAAGATACAGAATACATATTCCATTAGTATAGTTACTATGTAAAGCTGTTTATTATTTGATATAAAAGTGCATTTCTGGAGTCGAGACTTTTTGTTTAATTGTAGTTTTTATTAGAGTTAGTCTAGCATTATAGAACTCCAATGTCAGAAGGAGAGCAGTTTATGTAAAACTCAAGAGAAAACCATGGCTCAGAGGGGATAAGTAATTTTCTCTAGATCCCACAGCTAGAGTAATCAAGACAGAACTATGATCTCAGAGCTGCTTTCTCCTAACTTACTGCTTAGATTTGTTAGTTATCTCTTTGAAGAAAAATGTGGACTGTAGGAAAATAAAAGATGGAGAGAAGAAATTTGCACATTTTATATTTCAGATTTCTTGAAGATAAATATGCACAGAGGAATGCTGTTAGTCTTTTAATGATGCCAGTGATAGTAGATTTTGCAGAACTAACAAAACAACTACAATAAATTACATGCAATATTTGCTACAAAGTAAGCAAGCAAATTTAGGAAGCATTTGTCCCCAGATTACTGTTAAAATATGAAATTATTATTTTTACATGACAGGTAAATAACCAGTATTCTTTAATTAGAATAGATTAAGAGAAGTGAAATGCTTTGAAAATAGCAATGGAATGGAATGGTGCCTTTCATCAAGAGCAGAATCATGTTAATGTCTTATGCTGTCTAGTTACTATGACAAATAGGTTGTGGTACATGCACACTTTAATTATTAACACTGAAATCTGCTGAAATTGAAGTATTGCTCTTAGTAAGAGCTATTACTGCTGAAATGACCCATTTAATAGTGACCATGGTATCAAAATATGGATTTAAATTGGTAATTAATAACAGCCTATTTCTGAAAATGTTAACACAGAAGTTTAATAAAAATGCTAAGTAGGTCTCAAATACCACAGACAGTATATTGACATATTAATATGTATTACTTATGTTACATTCTTTGTAGATTTAGGCACAAGAACAAAATGATAATTAAAAAAACATTTCTTAACTGGCTTCCAAAGTCAGTAAACTTAACAGATTATTTTCCTTTTTTCAGTTTTAATATCTAAAATTTTTAGGCAAAAATTTTCTTTTATTATAACCTATAGAAGTCTAATAAGTAGAAGTGAGAAAAATCTAAAATGAGACAATGTGACACGAGTAATTTTGAAGTAATTCCTGGTAGGTGTATTGCTTATTTTATGGTCACTTGGTCTAAACCCACATAATGACTAGCTGCCCCACAATTATTCTATCATTTTTATGCCTCTTCAAAGGATGGAGTCTGTAAAGCTCCATAGGGCAGCTTATAACCAATTAATTTATAAAAAACATTATAAATGACATTTTAATAGAACTGAAAAACAAAGACAAACAAACAATTATGTCTTCAACGGTATGAATATTTCCAGAATCACCAATAAGTGGTTTGTAAGTCATTAATTGATATGTTGAGATTTACTTATTTAATTGACTTATCGTAAACTGATATTAAAGTGGAATGATGTTCTCTGGCATTTTGGCTGACAGTATCTTAAACATGTTAGGGAGGATTAAGATAAAATAATGTATTATTTATAATTTTCTAAAGATAATTTTAAAACTGCACTCACACCTGAGGATACATGTATACAATATTATTTTGATCATGGTGAGTATAAAAATTTCTTTAATGAAATGATTTATAATCATGCAAGTTTCAAATTTAAATTAAAATGTTAGGGACATTTTAACAGAATTCAGGTGTCAAAATTTAATATATTTTTTAAAATATGGGTGCGAGTGTCTAAACTAATATGTAGAATGCTGTAAGTGAAAGGCAAAAATCAGTTAAAGGTACTTTGAAGATAAACACACACATCTTTAAACATGCTTTTAAAATCATAACTTTTACAAGGAGGGATCCCAAAAAACCCAGAATTTATTTATTAAAAAATGTGCATTTATTATTACATTTTAAACTTTACTCACCTACAAAGTACTCTATGTTAGATATAAACCACATATTGAGATGGTTTTGGACTTGCCAATTTTTTAATGTCTTTTAGTACTTCTGCCACATCGACAACATGTTTCCTTGTGAGGATATTTTTCATCCAGGAAAACAAAAAAATAAGTCACATGGGGCAAAATTGGGTGAATAGAGAAGGTGGGGCAGAGGGCTCATGAAATTTTTGGTCAAAAACTACTAAACACTCAGCCTGACGTGGGCAAGCGTGCTGTCATGGTTGAAGAACCAGTCACCTGTTTGCCACAACTCAAGATGTTTCTTCTGCAAATCATGAAGCAACCCCTTCAAAACATCCAGATAAAAACTTTGATTGACCAGTTGATCTGGAGGAGAAATTATGAGTGTTCTACAAGGGGCCTGACCTACAAAAGATAATTCTGTTTTGGGGGTGTTCCCCTTTTATATCTGTGATTAATCTTTCAAATCTTTTTTTTAAATCTTCCAAATCTTTAATATGAACTGGATGCTGCAACAGTAGCTCTCAGATTTATATTGTTTCTTCAGGGAGTTGGTGCCTGAATCTTCAGTACACAATTTCTGGGTGATTTATTCAACAACCACCAGTGGCGTTTTATTGTGTAACCCGCACACTCCAGTTGTATTGCCTTATTTGTGGTTAATAGGTCAGCCACATTTGACACTGGTAAAATTCTCAAGATGGGAGTCATTGACGCCACAACGTATGTGTATTATTGTGACATTTTCCAAATGATGATGCTCACTTTGCTATCTCAGCTCTGTGGCCCAGGCCAGATCAACAAGCTATTTTTTTTTTAAATATTTTTATTACAAGCATGAGCATCCATCTGGATATATCATTATTAGATTTCTGTAACTTTTGTCCTCATATAAAAAAGAATTAATACTACACATTTTTAAAATGTTTACATTAAAAATTATATGCTTAATGATATATACAATGAGGTTTAAAATTTAGAGTATTCCGATTTGACCTACCTCTGTTTTTGAGTTATTTTTGATAGATTGGATAGAAAATGTTTGCCTTGCTAATTAATATATTTAACATAGTAACATCAAAATAGCTCAATGACTTTATGAATTAGTCATTTACTAAAGAAGCATGTGTTTAGTATCTTCAGATATAGTTGTACAGTAAGTTCTATTTAGGAAAACAGGTGAAAGAAAACTAATGATGATAAAAATATATTTTATTTATTTATTTTTTTATTACATTCTTTTTTTTTTTTTTTTGAGTTGGAGTCTTACTCTGTCGCCCAGACTGGAGTGCAGTGGCCGCTCCCGGCCACGACAGCCTCGACCTGATGGGCTCCGGTGATCCTTCCGCCTCAGCGTTCCAAGTAGCTGGAACTACAGGCGCGCGCTACCATGCCCGGCTAATTTTTTTGATTTATTGTAGAGATGAGGTCTCGCCAAGTTGCCCAGACGGGTCTCGAACCCACAGGCTCAGGCAATCCACTCACCTCGGCCTCCCAAAGCATGGGATTACAAGGCTGAGCCACCGAGCCCGGCCAAAAAATATTTTTTGAAATGATAATTTATATGAGGTCTATAAAATAGTCACCACTTAAAAGAAGAAAGTAGAATGATTGTTACCCAAGGCTTGGGTGGAGTTAGGGGACAGGAAGTTTCCATTCAACTGTTACAGAGTTCAAGTTTTCTAGAGATCTGTACCTCATCTTGCCTTTAGGGATATATGGTATTTATTGTACACTTAAAAATTTCTTAAGAAATCTGGGCATGGTAGCACGTGCCTGTAGTTCCAGCTGCTTGGAAAGTTGAGGTGAAAGGATCTCCTGGGCCCAGCAGGTCAAGGCTGCGGTAGCCATGAGCATGCCACTGCATTCTTGCCTGGGCGACAGAGTGAGACAAATAAAAAAAAAAAAAAAAAAAAGTAAGAAATTTCTTAAGAGCTAGTAGATCTCATGCTACATGCTCTTTCAATAATAATAATAATACTACTACTTGCATTTTCTAGCTTATTTTATGGAAACATATTTTGGTTACCCAGATTTATTTATGAAAATTATACTATGTCTTTCTTTTATTAAAAGACAGATTGTGGTAGTTCACATAAAGATGCAAGTTACTTTTATCATAAGGTAAGAAGAATTTAAAATTTTCAAGGGTAAGACTGAGGTAAACTTGAAACAAAGTGAAAGGTAGAATTGTTTTTTATAGAGTTGTACTTTTATAACCATTTGTTTTCCTTGGTTGGATAGTCTTGTGTTATATTTTATACAGTTTCTCTTGAAAGTCATCTGGCATTTTATTTATTTATT
The DNA here is from genome assembly GCA_963574415.1 of Tarsius wallacei. Taxonomy (NCBI): domain Eukaryota; kingdom Metazoa; phylum Chordata; class Mammalia; order Primates; family Tarsiidae; genus Tarsius; species Tarsius wallacei. The sequence goes on along the minus strand of CAUYQG010118296.1, from coordinate 83,382 downwards.
TGATAAAACTATTTATGACATAATTTTTCTGTAGTTTTGGACATCTTTATATGAAGCATCATCTTCCTTTGAACATCAAAATCTTCAAGTCTTGAAAAATCTATCAAGAGTCTGCTCTAACAGATTTGTCAGTTTCAATTGCTTTGACTGATTTTTATTTGGGCTTAAAGTAAGCAAACCCTTTTGATCTCTGTTTAACCACTAACAAAAATAATGGTAACATTTTTTTACCTACTTCATGTCTTATATTTATAGTTTGTAAAAATCATTTGGTTGCTGGCTTATTTAACAAAACAGGAAATAAGCAGTTTATTCTTCTGGTGTTCCAGTAAACCTTTGTCTAGTGGGTGAAATATTCTCTTACATTGCTCGTTTGAGGCATCAGAAGTTATAATATTATATGAGCTAATATTATATTATTAGTCAATATTATAAGGAAACCATAAGATAGTCATTATATCACTTCATTTGAATAGAGTAGTATCGTGTACCGCTAAGTTATGAAAAGACTGAGTTTAAGGATTTTCTTAAATCTATACTTCAGAGCCAGAATATGCCAATTTCTTAAAGACAAAGTTATTTTTTCTAATAAATTATGTGTACTGCTTCCAATCTCCAAAAGATACCAACTTTTAATACCATAAAATAAGAAAAATAGATATTTAGCATAAAATACTACCTTCTAAATAATGCCCTTGAAATAAATTCTCATATTCTCAAGAAACACGATAGAGATTCATAAAAAAGATAATAAAATGTGACAATGACACTGAAATACGTACTGGAAGATCTATGAATAAACTAAAAACAGTCAACTGAATTGAGCAGAAACACAGATTTGGTGGCTCACTCTGATATTACTGTCAGAAGTTGGAGCAAACAGTTCATCTGACTAAAATGATGGAAAAATGTCTATGTTTTTTACCATTGTTTCCTAGAAAAATAAAATTTAATGACCAGAAAACCGCATAGGCTTTATATTAGTGTCTTTTTTAAAAAAAAAAAAAAGATAACATTATTTTACTTCTCTCATCTAAATACCACTATTTTTATCTTTAGCTGTAGAAAGCAACTTCCCTTCAATGCTTCTCACTCCAAGAAAAATAACTAGTTATAAGAAGTGGCATTCTGTTACATGTCATGAGACAGACTATTTAGAAATAAAGCAAAATTCAGGTGAATTTATTCACTCCACGTAGTTAGGTTCTATAAAATTGCTGTGAACACTGAATTAGGGAATACAGATGCTCCTTGACTTATGATGGGGTTATGTGCAGATAAACCCATCATTAGTCAAAAATGCACTTAATACACTTAACCTACCAAACAACACAGCTTAGCCTAGCCTGCCTTAAACATTCTCAGAACACTTACATCAGCCTGCAGTTGTACAATATAATCTAACACAGACCCTATTTAATAATAGTGTTGAAATACCTCATGTAATTTATTGCATAATCTACTAAAAGTGAAAACCAGAATAGTTGCATGGGTACTCGAAGTATAATTTTTGTTGAATGCTTTTGGCTTTCACACCATTGTAGAGTGGAAAAATTGTAAGTTCAACCATCGTAAGTCAGGAACTGTCTGTACTAAATCATTGCCCCTCGGGGAATATACGGGGTTAAACTCTTAGAAGCATCTGTTTCAACATTTCCCGTCAACCAATCAACACATAACCTTGTTTTATGTGTGTTTCTGTTTACCGACATCTTACAATACATATTTTTGATTCATTGATATTGAACGTATGGCCAACAGCACCATAACTCATATTTGAAAGAAGCTTATCTAACACATATTTTCTCCATAAGGCACACACAGTTTTTTTGTGCTTAGGAACACAAAACAGCATTTGAATACTATGCTTGGGGGACAGTTAAACAACAAAATTACGAACAAAAAGCAAAAAATAAAATAAAAAAATAAAAAATATTGTACTAAATAATCTAAAAATGACACTTATTTACAGTGTGAGAGCTGAAACGAGAAGGCAGAGAATTGCCTTTTTTGACCACAGCTGGGAATGTGCAGGTGGGTGATTCAAATGTTTTGTAACTCTTCAAGTTTGCAAATGGCTATGAAATCTCAGTTAAGTATTGATCTGGAGATTACAATAAATTTTAGTTAATAAGCAAGTTCTCAAATATGGAATCCATGAAAAAAGAAGATTTGCTGTGTTTAATGAATAGGATGAGATAATCTTTGGTAGTAATGTGTACTTTTTGTGTTTAGGATTTCTGTGTCTCACATATCCTGTCTGCTAAGACTACTGTAAAGCCTGGCAGAAAAAGTAGAAGATTCATTTTAATACCAGAAGAGTTTAGACAAGATAAATATCTATTAGAAAATGAATTATGCTAAAATCTGTACAAATGGCCTAAAAGCTATTTGAATATGACAACAAATGAATATGGATTAAGCAAAAAATTATTAGCATGCTTTGTTCCTGAAACAAAGATTTTGGTAAATCTCAGCTAATGCCAAGGATGTAGTAAACAATAAGATATGTGAAAATGCTAAAAAATAAAATCAAACACATTCTTGAACACTTTTAAAAAGTGTAATATTTGAAAATGATTTACTATTGAACGAGAAGGGAATTTTAACAAAATATTTATTGTCCTAAATAAGCTACAAAAGCCATGGCATGTATGAATCAGAAATAAGATTCAGTAAAAGAAATCAGGCTAAAATAATAGAAAATAAATTGAAATAATGCAATTGACAGGGAGAATTTTTTTTTAAAAAATAAGTACTGGAATTAAATGATATATTAGGATTATACAATTTGCTTTGGAAGCAATAAAGCAAACAAAAAATAACACTGAGTAAGCCAAAGATGAATGCCAAGATAGATTTAAAGTTCCCAGATGTACAAGAAAAGATTTAAAAAAAGAAAGAAATATACAGGATAATAATAGCAACTCTATTCATAATAGCCCAAATATGGAAGCAACCCATATTTCCACTGATAAATGAATCGATGAACAAAATGTGGCATATGAATATAATCGAGTATCATTCAACCTTAAAAATAAAGAATATTCTGTCACCTGCTTCGTTATAAACCATGAGAACCTTATGCTAAGTGAATTAATTCAGTCTTAAAAGAACAAAAAAATGGTATGATTCCACTAGCAAGAGGTCCTTAGGGTGGTCAAATTCATAGATACAGGAAGTAAAGTGTTGGTTGCCAGGGACTGGGGTGGAGGGAGTGGTGGGAGTTATTGTTTAGTGGGTAACAGAGATTTCGTTCTGCAAGATAAAAAGTGTTCTTCAACGAATGGTGATGATAGTTACACAGCAATGTGAAGATACTTAACACTACTGAATGTACACTTAGAAATGGATGTGTTTCACCACAATGAAATGTTTAAAAACATTTTAAAGTGTAATTTCAATAAGTCCTTGGATGCATAAAAGAAAAACAATAACATAAACCTCTTTCTGATAACTTTATCTTTGGTTCTTGCTACTAATGTTTTGTATCTTTATTGAGATATATATTCATAGGAAAGATACAGTATTGCTTTGTGTATTTTTAAATGCTCATAAACAATTATGTGCTACATATTTTTCTTCTTACTTTTTCCACTCAATGTTATGTTTTGAGATCTATCCAGAGTTAAATATAAAAATTCCTTTAAAAAATATTTTAAAGCATTTCATTATATGTACACATTAGATTTATAGATATATATTTCCACATTGATGTACATTGAAGTTATAGCAAATAATATGGCTGTAGATACCCTCATTTATGCATCTTTGTGTTCACTCATGAAAATAATAATTAGTTTTAATATATTCATGTTTTGCCATGGTTTTAGAATGACTGGAAAGGCATGGCTGGGTTAGACTTATGGGCATACTTAGTTTCAGTAGATACTATCACGTTACTTCCCCAAATTGATGCAACAACTGATATACTTGTTAGTAATACATAATGGTTTATCTTTTCCCACTTGCCTTTAAAATTTTGCCTATGTCTTGGTGGCACACACCTGTGGTTCCAGTTACTTGGAAGACTGGGGTGGAAGGATCACCTGAACCCAGCAGGTTGAGGCTGGCCATGAGTGTGCCACTGCACTCCAGCCTGGGCCACAGAGTGAAACTCTTAATCAATAGATGAATAAATAAATACGGCCGGTCTCGGTGGCTCAGCCTGTAATCCCGCGCTTTGGGAGGCCGAGGTGAGTGGATTGCCTGAGCCCGCGGGTTCGAGACCCTCCTGGGCAACTTGGCAAGACCTCGTCTCTACAATAAATCAAAAATTAGCCGGGCGTGGTGAGACCTCATCTCTACAATATATCAAAACTCAGCCAGGCGTGGTAGCGTGCGCCTGTAGTTCCAGCTACTTGAAAGGCTGAGGCGGAAGGATCGCTGGAGCCCAGCAGGTCGAGGCTGCGGTGGCCGGGAGCGGTCACTGCACTCTAGTCTGGGCGACAGAGTGAGACTCCAACTCAAAAAAAAAAAAGAAAATAGATATTAGGTTTAACATTTTATATTTTATCTCTCTCTTGATTATTTGCAGAAGTTTCTTATATTCCATATACCAAATTTTAGTCGGTTGTTTACCTTGCAAATATATTTTTAATGTATCTTTTTTAATTCCTTTTGTTAACCTCTATTTTTTTCATTATGATATTGCTAATATTTCTTTCCCCTTTTGGTTTATACTCTTTGTTGCTGGCTTAAAAAGTTTTGTGTAATATAGTCTTATCTTACATATTGAATTTTTTATTTGTTGTGAAGTATACTCAGGTTTTGCCTTTCTTACAGTAAACTAAATTAATCCAATAAATAATTATCTATATTTTATATGATTACAAAATCACATACCATGTTTCTATTTATGTATGGATATGCTTTTGGACTCTTTATTTTGTTTCTTCTGTTATGTTCTTGCATGAAAAACAACATCGTTATAACGGCCATGGCTGTAATATTTTAGAATTTTGTAAGATGAATGACCCATTTTGCTTTCACTTTCCAACATTATTTATCTATCTGTGTTTCATCATTTTCATATGAACTTTAGTGTTATAGATCAATTCTGCAAAAATATTCAATAATATATTATAAAAAATTCATTGTAGAATTTTAGAAGATTGCAGAATATTAGAAACTGAGCATCTGTAAAGTGTCAAATATTCTAAAGTATTTTACCCATCTGTATTCTCACCAATTGTTCCACATTCTAGATACATTTGACATTTTCATTCTTTCATTTTAGACATTTTGATAAGTGTCTACTGGTTTCTTGTTTTAGTTTAATTAGCATTTTTCTAAATATTTTGTAAATCTAAAAAGTGTGGTTCCATTCCTCACGCTCTTTCTAGTCCCCTGCAGGCTATCATTACAACAATAAGCTCCACATAGTTACAGCCTGGCAGTGCCTACTTCAACTGCACTGCAATTTCTTACTTTCTGCATGAGAATTTCCTGCTGCTACTGTGTGGGTCACTTGCAGGTAGGTGTTCAAACATGTTTGCTCACATACACTTACAAAGAGATAACACCTCCATAACAACTCTTGAACAATAGGTGAAAAGATTTATGTGCCTTCTATATCTCAAACAGAAAATTCAGATGCACTTTCTACCTGATTCCTCATATGGTTCCCAATAGAATTGAACATCAAATTTTCACAATGGTAATCAGAACAAATAAGTAATCTTGGATTGACATTCCTTCTTTTTCTGTTCAGATAAACCCAATTTATACCACTATCTAAGGATATCCTTGTTAAGGGAAGTCAAGCTAAGATATGATTCAATTTTTCACTTAATATTCATTAATTTTGTGAAGTTTTCTGTCATCTTCTCTTCAATTACCATCCCTGTTCTCTCCTATTGTCTCTATTCTTTCTTTCTGGTTTCCATGTCATAAATGGTAGGCCATTTCACACTTCTCTCTATGTGGATTTGTGTCTTACTTTGTATTTCTGTGCTTCCCTTTTTTTCTGAACTACATTGCAGTTCACTAATTATTTCGTAAGTTACTGTGCTGCTTAATCCATCTAATAGCTTGATATCAATTGTTGCAATTTCTTTGTCTAGAATTTTCTTATGACGATTTTTATAGTTTATTTCCTACAAAAAAATCTCAATCTTACCATATGTTTTCTTGAGCATATAAGCATAATTATTTTACTTCCATTTCTATGAGTATTTAGATTATTTCTATCCTCCACTGTTTCTTTTTTTATTATGTAGTCTTCTCATATGCCAAGTTATTTTCAATTAAGTTCAAATAATTACTATAAAAATTTTTAAATATAATTTAAGATATATTGTGACATTATTGTCCTTCAAATATATTTTACTAGCACCCCCCAGTTTGTCAAAACTGAACTCTGATTTTTGACCCATATGCTTAGTGAATCTATAGACATTTCTGCTTAGCATCTCTGTTTAAAACCACTATTTAAAAAATCAGTATGGATTTTTTTTTTTTTTTTTTTTTGGAGTTGGAGTCTCAACCGTTGCCCAGGCTGGAGTGCAGTGGCACGCTCACCGCCACCCCAGCATCAACTTGCTGGGCTCAGGTGATCCTTTCGCCTCAGCCTTCCAAGTAGCTGGAACTACAGGCGTGTGCTACCACGCCTGGCTAATTTTTGATTTATTGTAGAGACAAGGTCTCACCAAGTTGCCCGGGTGGGTCTCGAACCCGCGGGCTCAGGCAATCCACTCACCTTGGCCTCCCAAGGTGCTGGGATTACAGGCTAAGCCATCGAGCCCGGCCAAGCATTAAAAAAAAGAAAAAAAATCTCCAAATAACAGATTTAGATATTGGGCTTTTTTTTTTTTTTAGGTTTTACCCCAAATTCCTCCACTCTCTTCTATGTCTTCAATGACTTTAAGTATCTATTTCCACATTTTTACTAGCTTTTCTCAGTGGAAAACATGATTCAAATTACCTAATTAGCCATCAATGACTATCAGGAGTTTTGAATTGAGGAGAAACTTAATTTTACAAATCTTAGCAGTATGGTTCTAACTGCTACATTAAGAGTAGATTTGATGGGGAGGAAGAACAGAAAAACATAGAAATCTAGGAAACTTTTGCAATGATATAGAGGATAAATGAATGTTTCCTGCACAAAGAATAAAGTGGAGGCAATTAAAAAGTTGTTGAATCCCAGATATATTTGATTTTATAGTAAAAAATGATTGCTTAAGAGTTTGGACATAAGTTATGAGAGGAAGAGACAATTACATTGATAATTTTTGACCAGAGGAACTGGAAGAAAAAAGGAGCAACACTTAGGAAGAACAGTCATGGAGAAGGAAGACCTGTTAACCCTGGTTTTAGACATGTTGAGATGGAGATGTCTATTAAGAACATCTAAAAGGAGATGTACACTGGACAGCTGAATAAGAACCTGCAGGTTAGAGGAGATGTCCTGTCTGAATATAATCTAGGGAGCTATCAGTGGACGATGGTACTTCATTGGAGAACTCTGTAATAATTAAGAAAGTGTATTCGTCTGGGTTTTCCAGAAAAAACATAACCAATAGAATATAATTATGTGGCTAGGTACTTAGATAGATACTCTAAGTAATTGTCTCAGATGTGAGAATTTCTAAGACCTACAATTGACAAACTGGATACTCAGTAGTGACCAGTAGAGATGAGGCTCCAGTATGAATTCAAGGGTCTGAAAACCAGAGAGCCAACGGTGTAAGTTTCACCCTGAATCTGAGTTAGAAGACTGATGTTCCAGCTCCAAGGCAGGCAGACAAATAGAGTAAATTCTTCCTTACTCATCCATTTTGTTCCATTCTTTCCTTCAACTAAATTCTCTTGAGAATCCAGATTGGATGGAGTTCACCCACATTGAGGAGGGCAATCTGCTTTACTCCAACTACCTATTCAAATACTAAGCTGATCCAGAAACAGCCTAACATGTTTGACCAAATTTGAGAGAACTCATGGCCCAGTCCAGTTGACACATAAAATTAACCATCACATGGAGTGAAGATGAGATCTTTTTAAATGCTCATGAATTAAGTTCTTCAGTTGCTACCATTAACAGTTCAAGCAAATTAAAAATAATTTTTAAAGGATATTTAAAATTAATGAGGCAGAAGGATAGCCAGGAAGATATGGTGCCCCGAAAGCTAAATTAAAAAAAAAAAAATTCAAGGAGAATATGATCAAGTGTATCAAGTGCTATTGACAATTTGAGATAAAGAGCAAATATTAGCCACTGAATTTCTCAATATGAATGTGCTTATTAATTTTAACATTTGTTTTGATGTAAGAGTTGTGCATAATGAACATTTGTATACCTAACCCTGGATTGTACCCCACATCTTTAAAATAAAATAAAGCAATTTTTTAAAGAATGTATTGTGTTGATTTTTTTTTCTTTAAAGATGGTATAAATAGTAGCAAAATTCAAGGAATTACTTCTATAACTCAGGGACATAGAAAACAAAGTCATCAACTATGAGGAGAGTAGAGGAAGTGTAAAAAAGAGGGATCAGAGCAACAGTATAGGAAAAGAAGACAGTACCTCACGCAGAAGCAATGTCATTGGATTATCTGGTAGCATTAAGGGCGTACCTGAGAATAAGGATCATGAAATTAGAACAAGGCAAGTCAGCAGAATAGCCTGTTCTATGGTGTTCGGATGTGTGTATGCAGACATGGAATAGGCTGAGAGGTGACTTTAACTAGCATTGCTGTTGGCCAATATTAATCAAGAACAAAACGGTGAAAGAATATGTATATGAGTGTTATTTAAAAAGGATAAGATAATTTAAGCTGGATAAGAAGAAATATGAGAAAGTATTAATGCCAAGAGCAGATTTTAAGGTATAATGTGAACATATGATTGCATCTGCATAACTATATATGCATATTTATCCTGTGTTTTGTTGTTCACTGAAAAGTTGTTTCCTTTTTTAATCTTTAAAACAATATAAGTAATGTTTTTAAAATCAGTACTTTGTTGTTTTTACATTCTTATTCATTTCTGCAGTTTAATTTTCTGAAACAGGTTAGTGAGCTTTGAGTTCAAGAAAGAAGAAAAGAGAGACAATAAGAGAAGACGAGAAGAAAAAGTGTTGTTTTTTATTTTCTACAAAATTGTGAGTAAGAAAATAGATACATTTCTAGAATGTGACATTAAGATCTTGTGGTTATATTTTATACAATCAGTCGAGGGAGCTTTGGAAGAGTAAGACAGCTTTACACTGGATTTTGTAACTCTCAGAGATTATAATAAGCTTTCTATAAATCTTTTGGTATTTGCAAACCTAGCCTAATTGTACTAAAGTTTCTTCAGGCAAGAGATGTAATTTTTTTTTCCCTTTTAACACTCTCCAAGCTGTATTTTTGTCAATTTGCTTTAGTTCACATTAATTATCTGACTAACAGGAGTGTGTCACTTTGTAGTCAGCTGTCACTATAGTGTTGATCAATAAAGCCCCCTTCAAGTCTCCGGTAAGTCTTTAAATCTGTCAGAGTATTTAAAGTCAATAATTACTTATATTTGCAAAACATGTAAGTCAACAATTTAACAAGAAAACAAATAGTACAGGGCAATGTCTAAGTAGTTAGGATATTCAGGAAATTAACTTTTATACTGTTAAAGACAAATTTATTCAGTTTGAAGTTTTTGTTTAACCTAGATAATATAAGTGTTTTACACAAAGCATAAACATTAGACCATCATGCCAATTCTACTATAGATGGCAAGACATCAAAGCTATCATTAGAGTTTCTGTAGCTGAGATCAGAAAAATAAGCCACCAGCTTGCAATTGTGTATGTCCCTAAATTTGTCTTACAGAATATGAAGTGGGAGATTGAATGTTGGTCCTAAGTAAACCACTGATGTTTTCCCCACAATTAGTAACCATTTACATACCAATTGGCGGATTTTTTAAACTCTTCACAATCAGTTGCAATTTTCTTTAAGATTTTGTTTTGTTTTGAGTTGGAGTCTCAGTCTTGTCACTCAGACTGGAGTGCAGTGGCACGCTCACAGCCACCGCAGCCTTGACCTGCTGGGCTTAGGTGATTCTCCCCCCTCAGCCTTCCAAGTAACTGGAACTGTAGATGCACACCACCACACCCGGCTAGTTTTTCTTGTGTGTGATTTATTGCAGAGACAAGGTCTCACCAAGTTGCCCAGGCTGATCTCAAACCACCAGGTTCAGGCAATCCTCTCACCTCGGCCTCCCATAGTGCTGGGATTACAGGCTTGAGCCATCATGACCAGTCATGATTTTTTAAAGAGTGCTATGTTTACATAGAAAATAAAACATGATGCTTAAAACAAGTTATGTTCATTATCAATAACTCCAAAAATAAGATTTTTTTCGTAAAAAAAGACATGAATACTCCAATAGGCCAGTTAGACACATTCATGGTATTAGAGCAAGTAATTAATGTATGTTTTTAATTTTTTATGGAGAAAAATTGTTTTTATATTTTAATTATACATATACATATGGCTTAGATAGTGTTCAAGACACTACCCTGAAATTTAGATTAAGCTTTGTATAAGACAGGAGTGGCTCAATTTCAACTTAAATTAAATGAATATAAATAAAACACTTGACATAAAATTTATATGCTTATATTTATCACATTGCTATTTCTGTCAAGAATCTTCAAATTGCACAGAAGTGGGAATGAATTAAGTATATTTGTCCTTCTCTCATGCTTAATTAGCTGCATAGACTTAAGGGTTTTTATTAATTCCCTAGTGAAAACTACATAATGTTAATATTTGGCACATATTGAATGTTATCTGTACTTTGTTGTGTATATTCATATTACAATTAATTCTTTCTCAAAATATATAGAGATTTTATACCAGAGCAAAGGTTTCAATTCACAGGTACTTCTTTGATTATAATTATTATTTTTGAGTGGGACAAGACAAGTTAAACTTACTTTAAATATCTCTCAACTGGGTTAGCTATTTTGAGTGTAAAAATATCCATATTTATCTATGTTCACATTTAATTTTCTCATTATCCACAAAGAATAGAGAAGATATTTGCAATATTATGGATGAACTATCTAAAAATATCAGAGAAAATGCTTGTTTTGTCAAAAGTTGCATAGACATAAAGTGGAACAAATTTATGTTTGATTAACACTAATGCCTTCATACATGCCAATAAAAGGAACTTAATTTACATTTCTTGAGTAATCTGTGACATCAACATCATCATGATCATAATCATCAACAACCTATACATTTATTGAGCACTTATTTAGATCAATTATATTTCCTAGTTTGCCCAAGTGGTCCCAGTATGTACCTACTGCCCAAGAATAATTAGTAAAAGCATCCATATCCCACATTTGCTGATAAATTATGTGCTCACTCTGATTATGAAATAATAATTTTATTATATTTCAAATATGTTTGAACATCAATTCCTAAAACAATAACTTTGCACATAAAGAGACAGGATTAGTTTATTAACTACTATGTGTTAATCCTGTCAGCAACTGACAGAAAACTGGGAATACAGCCAGGTGCCTGGGTTCACCTACCAGTGCCATGCACAGTATAATTTAGGTCTTCTCAGCAGATAAAATTTGACTATTTTGATTCAAGGTACTTTTTTTTTTTTGCATGTACTCTGTACTGAGTGATAATTTCCCCTCTGTAAATGAAGATGTATAAAAATAATTTTAGTAATATTTGTTGGAAAATATTTTTAGAAAAAATAGCATAGGAAAAGCATTGGGACAAAGTGAACCTTATTATCTGTTGTGTTTTAGCAAGGGAAGGCATGTGGGTTCGACTGAGGGGAGAAGAGTGCTCCATGTGGAAGTAGAAAAAGAAGCAATATTGTAAAGCTTCAATAGTAACTTGTCTTTTCGTGAAAGGTAATTCAAAGTAAACTTTAATATAGAATTAGTAGTTGTTCACAATATGCCTCCATTCTACTTCTTAATTTATTTTAGAATTTCATTATTCAGTCAACAACTATCTTTTGACCATGTACACATGATATTGGAAATTAGATATGATCTCCTCATTCGAATATCTTGCTTCTTAGCAGATTTTATATTATTTTATGTCCATCATGATTTATCTTCAATTTTAATGCTGTACCTTTAGCAGCAAAGTCTTTGACATAAGTAGCATAGCCTATGTTGATTGCAAGAAGTACAATATATGTGTGTGTGCATGTATTAAACATACACATTTGTGTGTAAATATGTGTATATCAATATATGCATGTTTGTGTGTATACGAATACATGTTTGTGTGTGCTTCTCTATATATATTTTTGTACACATACTCCCATGTACATATATGCACACATGCCATTTGGGCTGTTAAAACTGCCAAACTATAAGTCTTACCATTTTATGAAATTTTACCACTTTATTGTAGTACTTTAGAGCTCTTTTTCTCCCAAAGGTCTTAGCATATTTCCTTGCCTGCAATATGTATCCACATATTTATTGCGTGAATGAATGAGGGGTTGGGGTTTTTTAAATTCAGAGTTTTTATTTTAAAAATTGATATATTTGTCCTTCAAATTGCTCAACTAACAATGAGTTTTGAAAATATTTTTTTCTAAATTTTATCAAGATAGAACATTCATCTGAATTTTACATATTTGTATATTACATAATATGTATATAAAATATCTCTCTTCTTTTCTACATACATGCATGCAGACATACATACAAAAATAATTTTAGATATTAGTTATACATGGTAATCTTTTCATAGTTTTAAAGGAGAGCTTCTATTGGATTATCTCTGTTAACATGCTGTGATTACTATTAATTTCCTCTACCTTCTCCATTATAATTGTTATAGCTTTCATTATTTTATCCCATTAGTCTTTCCTGGATGTCAATATAGTCAATATAATTGTGAACTTTTCAAGCTTGACCTTCTTGATTTATTTCTGGAGGCTATGAAGAGATCTTCCCACCTGCATTGTTCTAAAATATAAAATAATTGAATTGAAAGCACACTGATAGAAAAACAGTTAACCTTTTGCTTTGGAAAAAGCTACTGAATTTATGGGAGAGGAGTTTTTTAGTATGTTTCTATAAATATACTAAGAATATATCTAAACATCTTATTCCATAGATCATTTCAAAACTGAAATTAAGAGTGTTTTAAAAACTGATCAAATAGTAGTCATTTTAATTATTCCTAAGACTTAATGATCCAACCATTAATTGATAAGATTCACTCCTTCTATTAAAAACAAACATATGATTAGAAATGAGTTTATTATACTCAGATTATTTTCCAGTATAAAGGCACTCTAAATAGTGTTTCATTAGTAACATAAAATCTTGAAGACATTTATTCTGGAATGAATAAACTTAAAACTTAAGTGGAATCTCAAATTCATAGTGAGATGGCATAATTATATTTGAGAAATATTTTTATTTGTGTACTGACACATAGGTGCAAAATATTTAATTATTATCAAGTAATTAGATCTTAATTTTATTAAATTTTAAGTTCATTCTACGTGCAGGTAAATTTATACCTTGGTATTCTATAAATTGTTTAATTGAAACTTCCTGAGGATTTCCTCTTATTTCTGTACAGTGTATGTAAAAATTTGTTTATGTCTTCATCTTTATTTTTTGTTTAATTTTTTAATTTTAAAGATGTGGGGTACAATTCAGGGTTAGGTAAACAAATGTTCATTATGCAGGTACCCTTGTTTATGAGATGTGTCCCCACTTCGCTGGCAGTTTCCCACTATTGTCAATCCCATCATCCTCCCTCCCCTGGCAGTTTCCCACTACTGCCAATCCATTTCTTATAGTATTCTGATAATTGTTCAAGGTTCACTTATGAGTGAGAACATGTGATACTCATTTCTTTGTTTCTGCAATGGATCACTCAGTATTATAGACTCTAAGTCCTTCCAAGTTGCTGCACAGTTCATAATTTTGTCCTTCTTTATGACTGTGTAATATTCCGTCGTGTATGTGTACCACATTTATTTATCCAATCCTCTTTCATGGGCAGCACAGTTGGTTCCATGTTTTTGCTATCGTGAATAATACTACAATTGACATGCATGTGCAGGTATCTTTTTCTTAGAGTGATCTGAGTTCTTCCAGGTATATTCCCAGTAGGGGGATTTCTAGGTCGTATGGAAGATCTATTTTTAGCTCTTTAGAAACCTTCCTTGAATGACCTTTATGCACTCATTTCTTTTGTATCTTATCTTAGTCAATCCCCTTCCTTATCTAAATTTCCAAAGCTCAACCTTCTCTTGAAAAATCAAAATTTACTGACTGTCAAAATAGAAGAAAAGTTTAAAGATTATTTGGTAGCAATCCTCATTCAAATGATGAATAATACCACAGATAGTGTCCCACTAGGTCTTTCTGACCAATGAGATGTGGACTGAAGTTATCTATGGCACGTCTATGGCTGGACTACGAATAGCTTCCCTCACTGATTCTCGTTCTTTTTCCCAGGGTAACCTTAGTAAATATAATTGAAAATGATGATGTTACACAATGGAAGTATCCAGCTGACAGAAGAATTTAGAGTACCTTGCTAACAATGTTAAACAAAGGCATGGGAGCTCAATAAGATTAAACGTTAAACTTACTATTTAGAATTTATCTATTATAAAGTCTTGCACCTATCACTCTAAATCACAATAAAAGAACGTGTGTCCCTCTCAAAAGATTATTTTTCCTCCTGGAGAGACTTCATAAAACTGGGTGTGCAAATGGAGTCAGTATCCTCTCTGCTGTCTGTAGAACATCTCATTTATTTTCTCTTTAAAACTAGAAGTTTGTATCTAATGTGTGTATGGTGGCAGCCCCAAATCAGACCAGGTGCTTGCACAATGTTTACCTAGCCCAAACACCCTGGGCCAAGGGGCACTCTCCCAGTCAGAAGACAGTTATCAGCATGGGGGCGGGATGGGGAGCAGGGCACACGTTCTGCATTTACCCCACATAATGTTATTCAACAATATTTATCAGACAGTTACAAATGGTTGCTCCTTCAATGCAGACATCATTAATCCCCAGTTCACTCTCACAAACATATATCTCAAGGATTTTAGGACTTGTTTAATTCTTACTCATTCTACTATTACTACAATATTTTGCATGTTTGCAATTTGCAAAATATTCACATAACTGTTTTTTCCAAAAATCCGATTGCTTAATTTTTGACTTGTTACAGTCTTTCAATGATATAGTAGTATTACACCATCTTATTTCAACCACTTACTACCATATAAATGTTTTCCAAACAAAATTATTTGGTAATTTAGTAAGGACACTCAACCTAAACTCTACCCTCTTAGAATTTTTTTTTTTTTTTTTTAGTCGGAGTCTCACTCTGTCGCCCAGACTGGAGGGCAGTGGCCGCTCCCGGCCACCACAGCCTCGACCTGCTGGGCTCCGGCGATCCTTCTGCCTCAGTCTTCCAAGGAGCCGGAACTACAGGCGCGCACTACCACGCCTGGCTACCTCTTAGATTTTTAAATGTACAATACAGTATTGTTATCTCTAGCCATAGTGTCATACAACAGATCTCTAGAACTTATTCATCTAGAATAATTGAACTTTTATACCCATTGACTAGCAAATCTCTGTATCATTTTTCTTCCTGTCCCTCTGGCAGTCACCATTGTATTATTTGCTTCTGAGAATTTATTTAATTTAGATACTTCATATAATTAGAATCATATAGTATTTGACCTTTTGTGACAGATTAATTTCTTTCAGTATTTGTCTTCAAAATTCATCCATGTTGTTACATATCGAAAGATTTACTTCTTTTTAAAGGCTGCATAATATTCCATTGTATGTATTACAGCATTATTTTGTGTGCATTCATCAGTCAATACAACTTCGGCTGTTTTCACCGCTTAACCATTATTATTAGTGCTGCGATAAACATGGGAGTGCTGACTGGGCTCAGTGGCTCAGCCTGTAATCCCAGCACTTTGGGAGGCCGAGGTAAGTGGATTGCCTGGGTGCACAGGTTCGAGACCAGCCTGGGAAAATAGGCGAGACCTCGTCTCTACAACAAATAAAAAATTAGCCGGCCGTGGTAGCGTGCACCTGCAGTTCTGGTTACTTGGAAGACTGAGGTCGAAGGATCACCGGAGTCCAGTGGGTCAAAGCTGGGGTGACTGTGAGCATGCCACGGCACTCCAGCTTGGGTGACAGAGTGCAACTCCAACTCAAAAAAAGAAAAAAAAATTATACACACACGCACACACACACACACACACACACATATATTTATATGAGAGTGCTAATATCTTTCTCAGATCCTGATTTCAATTCTTGGGGTGCATATACAGAAATGAAAATTCTTTATCTTATGGTAGTTTCATTTTTAATTTTTTGAGAAACATCCCGTACTGTTTTTCATAGCAGCAGTACCATTTTACGTTCTATCAGTGTAAAAGTGTTCCAGTTTCTTCATATCTTATCCAATATTTCTTATCTTTTGTTGTGATTTTGATTTGCATTTGCCTGATTATTAAGTGATTTTTGAGTATCTTTTTATGTGTTGACTATTTGTATGTCTTTGAAGAAATGTCTAGTCAAGTCCTTTGCCCATGTTAATAGGGTTGTTTGGGGTTTTTTTTTGCTATTGAGTTGTATGAATTGCTCATATATTTTGAATATTAATCTTTATCAGATATGTGATTTTCAAGCATTTTATCTAGTATTGTGAGTCACTTTTACTTTATTGATTGTTTCCTTTGCTGTGCAAAAGGTTTTTAGCTGAATGTAGTACCATTTCTTTTTCTTGTGCTTTTTGTGTCATATGTATGAAATCATTACCAAGATAACTATTATGAAGATTTTTACCTATGTTTTCTTTGAGGAGTTTTATAATTTTAGGTCTTATGTCTAAACATTAATCCAATTTGAGTTGATATTGTGTATGGTGTAAGATAAGGGTTTACTGTTGTTCTCTTGCATGTGAATATCCAGTTTTTCAAAGACAATTTATCAAAAATGCTATCTTTTTCCCATTGTGTATTCTTGGCAATCTTATCAAAGATCAGTTGACAAATAAATGTAAAATAGATGTGGATTTATTTATAGACTATCTATTTTGTTCTATTTTTGTGTGTGTGTGTGTCTTTATGTTAGTGCCATGCTGCTTTAATTACTACAGCTTTGTAATTTATTTTGAAGTCATTAAGTGTGATGCCTCAGTTTTTTGTTGTTGTTGTTTTGCTTTCTACATCATTTTGACTGTTCCAGATCTTTTGTAGTTCCATATAAAGTTTAGAAAATGCTTTTATTGTTTTCATACAAATACTATTGGGATTTGATAAGGATTGTATTGAATCAATAGATTTCATTGAGTGCTATGGACATTTCAATTATATTAAGTCTTTAATCCATGAACATGGATGTTTTTCATTCATTAATTTCTTCTTTAGTTACTTTCATCAAAGTTTTATAGTTTTCAGTATACAAATCTTTCACATTCTTAATTAAGTTTATTTGAAAGTAGTTCATTCTTTATGATGCTATTGTAAATGAGACAGTTTTCCTATTGGCCTTTTAAACAGTTGGTTATTAGTGCATAGATACATGACCAAATTTTGTTATGTTGATGTTGTCTCCTGCAACTTTACTGAATCCATCTATTAGTCTTAACAGTTTGGGGTATCTTTGAATGTGTGTGTGTGTGTGTGTGTGTTTGTGTGTGTGTGTGTGTGTGTGTGGTCTTTAGAAATCTCTAAACACAAAACCACATCACCCAGAAGGAGAAACAATTTTACATTTTCCCCCAATCTGAATTATTTTACTTTTTTTCTTGACTTATTTGTCTAGGTCTTCCATTACATTGAAGGAAAGTAATAGGTAAGGGTGAGCATCTTTGTCTTTTTCTTGGTTATGGTGAAAAATTTTTCAGTTTTTTGTTGTTGAGTATAATGTTAGCTGTGGGTTTTTCATATATGACCTTTATTATGTTCAAGAAATTTAACTCTATTCCTAGTTTGGTGAGAGAATTTGTTAGGAGAGTGAGCTAAATTTTGTCAAATGCTTCTTCTGGATCTATTGATATGATCACTAAATTTTATCTCTCATTGTTAATGTGAAGTATCATACTAATTGATTTTATTTGTTAAATCATCTTTGTATCCCAGGCATAAACCCTGCTTGGTCACAGAGTATGACCCTTTCAATATACTGTGGAATTCAGTTTATTAATATCTTGTTGCTGAATTTTGCATCTGTGTTGATTGGAAACATTGGCCTTTACTTCTATTTTTTTATGATGTTTTTGCCTGGCGTTGATATTAGGGAAATGCTGGTCTTATAAAATACATTTGGAAGTGTTACTTACTTTATATTTGGGGGGGGGATTTTTGAAAACTAGCTTTATTTATTCTTTATATGTTTTGTATAGTTGTCTGGTAAGGCATTTGGTCCTCTGCTTTGTTGTTGTTGAGAGGTTTATGATTGCTGATTAAATCTCCTAACTAATTATAGGTGTGTTTAGACTTTTGTTTCTTCAAACTTCAGTCTCAGTAGATTGCATGCTTCTAAAAATTTATTCATTTCTGAGTTATACACATTGTTAAGGTTGTTCATAGTATTGTTATGATTTCTGTGGCAACAGCTGTAATGTTTGTTCTTTCATTCTGATTGCATTAATTTGACTATTTTTCATACTTAGTATAGCTAACAATTTGTCAGTATTATTTATCCTTTTAAAAAACTCTTAGTTTTGTTAATACTTTTTATTGCTTTTCTAGTTTTTATTTTATTTCTACTTTGATCTTTATTATTTTCTTTTGTTAACTTTGAGATAAATTTGTTCTTTTTCTATGCCTTGAGCAAGTGCAAAATATGGGGTTTTTTTTTTAAAGATTTTCCTTTTTAAATTTTAATGTAGGCATTTGACCATTGTAAGCATTCCTTCTAAAACTGCTTTTGCTGCATCACATACGTTTTGGTAGGTTGTGCTTCAATTTTCATTTATCTTAAGGTATTACTTGATTTTTCTTTTGATTTCTTCCCTTATCCATTGATTGAAAATGTGTTAATTTTACATATTTGTGAATTTTTCAATTTTCTTCCTATTGTTGATTAAACTCCCCAATAAATAGATGTAAGTCATAGATGTTATTATTATTTTGCTGAAAAAATATATTTGAATGGGATGATATGACAAGATCTTGGAGTTCTTGGGATAAGTACTAAGATAGTAATTTGATTTAGTTTTACATTATAGGGAAACAGAATGTTTTAATACCAGTGACATTTAATTTAGTCAATGAATATTTTACTTAAAAGATAAATATATGCTTCCCAGAATTCAGTTTGTTAATCAGGTAGACACCATTAACCAGTAAATAATATCAAATTATTATATCCATAAAAAAACTTAGGTGTGGGACTTGACTCAGAAGGGTAAACATGATTTAAATGTACATTTCAATAACGTAACTGGCTAATAATTGATGAACACAAAGTCAGACATAAAAATGGTTTTCACAACAGGAATTCGAAAAGATAAGATAGGTCACTGTTAGAGATAAATCACTGAACAGTAGTGGGGAAACTCCATATACTAATAGTTTCAAATATTTCAAGGAATTCATTAGGAAATCCATAAGATTTAGAGCTAAAGGAAAATCTCAAAACATTCAGAATTTGTACTTTTTTAGTTTTTGTTTTATTGCAACCATTACTAATAAAAGTAGTAGTGAAATTGTTATTCATTTCATTTATCTACTTGTCAATATTTATTTAAACAATGACCTTTTTAATAATAGGTTGACAAAATATGATATGTGTATTATTATAATTACATAATTTTTAGTTATATGATACATTATTCCATATCCATTTCAAAGTTTCTTTGTTAATTACAGCAATTTAACTTTATAAAATACTAATAATACTATTAGGCAACTTAGAAACCTCCATTTTCATGAGACTTGTCAATAGGAAACATTTACAATTCTAAAAGGACTTACAATCTGGCTTGAAAAAACAAGCATATGTAAGCATGCATGATGATATGATATAATTTTCTTTGTTAAATTAAAATGAAGAATACAGACAATAGCGCAATAAGAATTCAGAGGAAGGAGTGAATAAAAAGAACAGATAAGGGAAGAGTTTGAAGAGTGGGGTGGTCAAAGTGATGTGGGGTATTAAACACTGATTTGATTTCTCAAAGTGATGCCTTTATTGAAGCAAATGACACACTTATTAATGACATAGGCTTCCATTATCTGATTAAACGCTTGACTTTACTGACCTGTTACTTTACCTTTGAGACTTCATTTCCTACCTGGCTAGCACAATTCTCACCCTGTGAAAAGGAAGGTCAATGCTAATCAGAATACTTTTCACAAGGTTATATAAAATGCTAGCTAATCCTGAAAAACTTTGCTTTTTTTAAAAAAATAGAGACATGTTTTTCTCTTGCTTTTATTTCTTAAAGAAAGCGGTGGTAGGTATTTTTTTTTAAAGCTGGATGAAACAAGTAAAATGCATGAGTGCTTATTTTATTTTAGGTTTGGATTAGATGAGAAAAGCAGATAGGGCATTCAGAATGCCCTTTTTCACCTTGCAATGAATCTGACTCATAGGCAATTTATAGCAACACACACAGTTTTAAAAGTTGCTGCAGTAATAGTCAGCAGTCAAACTACTATAATTTAAATGGACTGAGATGCCCCAGAGAACACATTTTACATGAAACCTAAAATTTATTGAAAAACAACGTGTTAGGTTTTTCATTTGTTATATTTTTATTCCTGAAGAAATCAGTGGCAATAACACTTGTTATGATGGCATCCTGCTTGATGTTTTTGCCATGTGAGTTAAGCATTCAGTTTTAACAACCAAAGATAAGTTCAGAATTATACTGCTTTTTTTGCACCTGACTATAGTATAATTTATCTTTAAGAATATTTCCAAATATTTCAATATTTCACATCCATGATGAAACATAAAAGTGTTTTTTCTTGTTCTTATGGAAATTTTCAGACATATCCAATATAAATTTCAAAAGTTATATCATTATTTTAAAATATTATTTTACATTAAAAATAAATTTGTGATTTAATAGTGATAAGTATGACGTGATAAGTATGACCAGGTGCACCTGGTAAGCAATGCAAAATTACAAAAATATAAGAAGAGAGACACCAGGATTTTTGTTTTTAATTCCCTTGCTATGAATTAGCAGATAAATTTCTTAAAAAATCACATTTATTAAAATTACACTTTTTAATATGTTATTTTTGAACTTGTCATAAAAAGATGTTATGGTGCAAAATGAAGATAACCAAAAATTATAGAACCTTAACTTAACTTAAAGCATGTTTAATGTGCCTGTTTTGTGGTTACTGCCATAACTGGAGTTCCTGTATGTGGTGAATATTCCGTCTGGTTTGCCTGCCAGAGCCCCAGTTTAAACCACAGTCCCAGCATCATTATGGATATTACCCATTTCACTCTATGCAAGAGATTTGGATGATAAATTAAATAGTCACATTTTTATGGGGTATATTTTAAAAAGCATTCTATCCTTTCTTTGGCTTGTGACTTTATCACTAGTTCCTGTGAACATTTTCTGTCATATTTGAGGAATAGCACTGCCATTTTAAAAGTTTCAACAGAAACAGCAGTTATAGAAAATTAAGATTTTTTTAAGGAAATGCAACTTTACAACCACCACTTTTTTCAAAAAAATGTAATTGCGTTTTTATTTTTTTCTCTTAATATAAAGGTAAACATGGACATTTTATAACTCTTGACAAACTTAAAGTGCAAGAAAACATAACCAGAAATTATTGGTAATATTACTCAGAGACAAAATTTTGTAATGCAATTATAAAATTTTCTTTATTTTCTCTCTGAATAGTGTTTTTTTGTCTTAGTATACTTATTTAATTATATATACAACGTTCTCCTAACTTTAGTTTTATTTCCAAGATTACAAATAAACATTGCATTATTAAGCTTACTAGTAATAGTTGCAAATAACCCTTTGAGTAAATGCAATAATATTAATTTATTATTTTGTCCTTGGACACTTACTTTGCTTACAAACTTCAGATAATAAGATAAATATTGCTACCCATGTGTTTATTTATAAAGATCTGTTTTTTATGATTTTATTATCCTAAATTCCAAGTTATAATTGTTATAGCCGAACTGCAAGAAAGGAGAATCACCAGCACACTGGATTCCAATTTTGAGTCCTTTAATAGCATGTGGTCAAGAGTAGGCTCAAGCCATGAATGCTCTTGACACTGAGTGGGATCAGCAAGAAGCTTATAAAGGCAAAATCCGCAAGTGGGCTACATAGCAGGGGGTGAGGGTACAAGGAACTAAAAAGAAAAGAAAAAATCTCTGTATTTCAGTTAACAAGACACACAATTACACAGAACTTGTGGCTAGGGAGTTTTCAAACTTGTTCAGGGGAACGAGGCTGTGGGTCTGTGGTCATGG
Organism: Tarsius wallacei; assembly: GCA_963574415.1. Lineage (NCBI taxonomy): Eukaryota > Metazoa > Chordata > Mammalia > Primates > Tarsiidae > Tarsius > Tarsius wallacei. The sequence continues at coordinate 60,922 of CAUYQG010118296.1, read as the reverse complement.
GTACATTATAACAGTCACACATACACACTGGGGTGGGTCATTTTCAGGTCAGGCAGACAGCTAAGATGGAGGATTTTCACAAAATGGAGTTACTTATGTCAAGCAAGTTCTTGCAATTATTTTATATAACTCATTAACCATTTCATTTCCCCCTTTTAGTTGTACATGAGTCAACTCATTGACTCATTGGTCATGGGTATGAAATTATTATAAGTTTTTACATTCATAAGTTTTACAGAATTGATTCTTTGATGAAATCAATAAGGCAATTAAATATACAAGGTTCTACAAGCATCCCAAGGAGAAGGAGGATAAGTGGGCCAGCCAGACTGGTGATGAGACTTGTTAATCAGGGGTTCCAGTTAAACAAGGATGGGAACCAAGATTTTTTTCTCTTGACTCAGGTGTGATGAATCACGGCCAGTATCCCACTGACTTTGTAGCGAAAGCATACTGGCTGTTGGTGAAAATGTTTACCTGCTTTCCTGTTTCCCAGAGTAGAGCCTGCGTTTAAGCAATCAACTCAGCTTTTTGAGCTGAGGTATCTTGAAGCAATGCCTGTGACCAGATTACGTCATGAGCCAGGGTTACAGCTGCACCAACCTTGCGGACTCCCTCTATTACCAGGATACTACCATTCGTGAACAAGTCAGCATCAGCCTGACTTAAGGGAGTGTCTCAAAGTTTAGGTTGGCTAACCTGGGAGATGTCCAACATGTCTTCATAGTCATGAACTGGCATTTCTGGATTATTATCGGGCAGCAGGGTAGCCAGATTGGCATTGAGTAGGAGAGAAAGTTAGTCTAGGTTGGTCAAGTAAGAGACTTTGGTATGGGTGATGTGAGTGTTTGACTTCAGCAACCAGAGGCTCCTCGGAGCAGAGTTTCAACAGCATGGGGAACAGTTAAAGCCAGGTTCTGGCCGAAAGTTAATTTGTCTGCTTTCTTAACTAGTATGGCTGTGGCTGCAATGGCCTGGAGACAAGAAGGCCAGTCAGAAGACACTGGGTCCAGTCTTTTTGACAAGTAAGCCACCAATCTTCTTCCTAGAGCCAGGGCTTAGATTAGAGCCATTTTTAACTGCTGGAACACTTGTTTCTTAGTAGCAGTCCATTTTAGGGGCTGGTTTCCTGCAGTGACTGTGTATAAGTGCTTGGCAATTTCAGTAAATCCTGGGATCCACAGCTGGCAATACCCTGCCACCCCAAAGAATTCCTCTACTTGTTTCTTTGTGGTTGGCATGGGAATTTGAAAAATGGCTTCTTTCCAGGCCAAAGTCAGGGCTTGTTTAACCTTTAAATAGCTGGTATCCCAGGTAAGAAACTTCAGTTGAGCAGAGCTGTGCCTTTTTCACTGACACATAGCAGCCCAAGTCTTGGAGGAACTGTAACAGAGCCTTAGTACCTTTTAAACAAGTATCCAAATCTGTAGCTGCAAGCAAGAGATTATCTACATACTGGAGTAAAGTACATTCAGGGTGTAAGGCACAGAACCCTGATAAATCCTACTGCCAAGCTTCCTCAAAAAGGGTTGGGGAGTTTTTGAAACCCTGTGGTAACCAGGTCCAATTTAGCTGGCTGGTGTCCCCCAAGTCAGGACTTTTTATTCAAAAGCAAAAATAGGTTGGCACGACCGGAGGGTCACCAGTAGAGGCAGGACCAGAACTGACTTTGCGTCCTCCGTCTTTGGGCAGTGTGGGCAATTTTTTTTTCCCCGAGTCACCCAGCTTTTTACAATATACACATTGATTCTTGACAAGCTGGATGCATCCAGTTTCCTTTTGCCCTTTACTTTATTAGTTTCTCTTTTTGTTTTACATGCTGGCCTCGAGCATGTAAAATACTTTTGTTAGCCGGGCTTGGTGGCTCAGCCTGTAATCTCGCGCCTTGGGAGGCTGAGGTGAGTGGAATGCCTGAGCCTGCGGGTTCGAGACCTGCCTGGGCAACTTGGCGAGACCTCATCTCTACAATAAATCAAAAACCAGCCGGGCGTGGTAGCGCACACCTCTAGTTCCAGCTACTTGGAAGGCTGAGGCGGAAGGATCACCGGAGCCCAGCAGGTCGAGGCTGTGGTGGTCGGGAGTGGCCACTGCACTCCAGTCTGGGCAACAGAGTGAAACTTCAACTCAAAAAAATAAAAAATAAAAAATACTTTTGTTTGCTGTTTTGTTGCTCTGTCCATTTTCTTGTCTCCCTGTTTCTGTTTCTCAGCATTTTGGTTATTAAAAACCTTCTGAGCTACCTCAAACAGTGGAGAAATATTTATTCCTGTGAAACCTTCAAGCCTCTGTAACTTTCTCCGGATGTCAGGAGCCGCCTGAGCCATAAAAGTCAAATTGATAGCCCAAGCATTCTCAGGTGCTGAGAGGTTAAACGGGTTATAGGTATGGAATGTCTCCTGTAGACATTCAAGAAATGCCCCCAGTGACTCCTTGGGACCCTGAATAATCTCGGTAGTTTTAGAAAGATTAGTAGATTTTGGGGGTTGCTTCCTTCAAACCAGCTAATAGAGTTCAGTGATAAGTTTTTAATGTTCTAAACCCTGCCAAAGTGTTAGGGTCCCAATCTGCAAGACGACGGAATAACCTCCTCTAACATTTCCTGATGTTTTTTCTTTGTTCCAGCTGCTGAGGCCAGTACAGACTTTTGAGCCTCAGTTCTAATGCGTTCTAGCTTTTCAGAAGTATATAGGGTTAAAAGGAGCTGCTGGCAATCATTCCAGGTGGGACGATGAGTGCGCATGATTAGTTTTACCAAGGAGATTAAAACCTATGGTTTGGATTTTGGCAAGATTTTATTCTCTTGAGAAACAGGTAAAACAAGTTTTCCTTGAAGAGTTAGTCAGGGGCCTTGGTATATAACACCCTGTTGTTTTCAAGTTAGAGGCTCTGTCTCCATATATTGTGGTTTACGGGAAGGGTCCTGAGTTTTAAGAGAACATATTTGTAACCATGGAGAGAGGTTTTGGACTAAATTTAACTATTGGTTGCTATAGGAAAACTGATCCAGGTGACAAGACCAGGAGTCCCTGTGATGACCTTTCAAACAGACTTAGTAACATAAACATTCAAAAATTCTGTAGAGGTTTAACCAACATTAAATGCAGTCCAATCTATTTTATAGAGAGTCTGGAGCCTGCCTTTTCAAAGGCAGACACTGTAGTCCTCAGCAAATACAACAGAGACATTTTTCAATATACTGTCCAGAGGACTTATAGGTTGTAAATTCTGTGAACCTATAACAAACAACAAGCAAACAACACGCATACAGTTAAAATACACATTTAAAACATAATGATAGATGGGGCACATCTGGATCAAGTCAGAAGAGTTACAGATACCTGGAACAACCTCAGGGCAGAAAACCAGAGGACTCTATTCAGCCAATGTCTTGGCCTAATGAATAGTGTTCAAAGGGCAACCTCATCAGACCATGACTCACTTAAATAGAATTGTGGCCACAGACAGAACGAAACAGATTCTTACCAGTAAACAGAACAAATTCTTACCTCCTAGGAGAATGCAGATGAACTCAGAAATTTTTGAGATGGGAGGAAATCAGCAGTTGCTCCTTCTCCCTCTGAGTCAGATGAGAGGTTATGGGGCATTGAAGTGATTCAGGGGGCACCTCCTCAGTGACTTCTTCATCAAGCCAGGGAGAGCTGGAGCGAGGCCAACTTCTGAGGTTGGCGACAATCTCACTGGTGCCTCCAAATGTTATAGCCAAATTGTGAGAAAGGAGAATTACCAGCACACCGGGTTCGAATTTTGAGTCCTTTAATAACATATGGTCAAGAGTAGGCTCATGCCAAGAAAGTTCTCGACACTTAATGGGATCAGCAAGAAGCTTATAAAGGCAAAATCGGCAAGTGGGCTACATAGCAGGGGGTAAGGGTACAAGGAACTAAAAGCAAAAGGAACAATCTCTTGGATTTCAGTTAACAAGGCACACAATTACACGGAACTAGTGGCTAGGGAGTTTCAAACAGTCAGCAAGATGGTCAGCGTGAACAGCTCAGGGGGACAAGGCTGTGGGTCTGTGGTCATGGGAACGTTACAACAATCACACGTACTGGGGGGGTCATTTACAGGTCAGACAGACTGCTAAGATGGAGGATTTTAACAAAATGGAGTTACTTATGTCAAGCAAGTTCTTGCAATTATTTTATATATTTAATTAGCCATTTTGTTATTTTTGAAGGAAAAAACATACAAAATTCTAAATATTTCATAAAAAATAAATTTTTGAGCAACTTTATAATACCATCATCCTTTCTGAACTTCCCCTGGCACTGCATCATGACAGACACCAAATGTTTAAACATATATTCTAATTTGCTTCTATTTGCCCTTCTTTAATTATTGACAGACTATAAACATGTTTCCACTTTTGTTGTTTTGTCTTGTCTTTTCTTTTGTAGATCATATTTTTTGTTAACATGTATTTTACAAAAAGATAAGCAAAGTACACACTATATAACTAAACAAAGTGATGGCTTAGATTCTTAAACAAGATATTCAAATTTTACTATATGAATCAGTTTCCATGAACAATGAATGCTTATTTTCCAGGCTATCAAGTAGTCATTGAATAAGTTGGTATACTTAAGTGAAATATGATGAAAAAAGAACTCTCAAAATTGAAACACATAATTAATATTTATATTAACAGATATCTCTTCATGAATATAATTATTACTTTAGGAGTTATACTAGTCTAGCATTGATCAGTTCATTTAAAGAATAGTCCCAAAATTGTGCTTGAATCTTCCTAGGAGATTCCAAAATACAACCAGGGTGGAGAATCTATTATCTAGACTAATAGATATTCCCTTGGTTAACTTTGCATCTTGTTGTTATAATTCTGTTATTGACTACCATTTGATATATTGAGTAAAATAATAATGTGACTGATATAATAAATACTGTTGAATTTATAGTGAACAAATTTCCATTGGGATTATAGATCTTAATCTATTGGCACAACTGAATGAAAGATGCAATGTTTTTTGCACAAGCAGATAAAAGTTTCAAAACCATGGCATAACCTAAAATTGGGTTTACAAGTGTGATATTTTATTCTTAATTCCATGTTGTCTGTTATTACAAATGATTATCAAATAGTGGAAAATATCTATAAAATACTTCTACATGATTTTGTAAAGAAAGCACCATGGCCCAACAAGATAACCAACTATGTAGTCAGCAAATTTGGTGGATTGTTTTAATTTTTTAATCTCTCTTAACACAATTTGTCAGAAAACTAGAGATGTGTTTCAAAGTTGAATAAATTAAAATGAAAATAGGGAATATTATACTATTACCAAGAAGATTTTAAGAGCAGACACATGGTTAATACTAGATCTTATGACTGGACAGAAAGCAAATAAACCTAAGAGAATTGTCAGATGTTATGTAGCATTCATTATATAAAGTGTTTGAGAATTTTCTATCACACATTCACACTCGTAAATATATTACTTACAGTGTAGTGGACTTACATAATCTACATATTACAGAGGTATTCTAATGATTTTTTTCATCTTTATTATTCACATTCATGTTGTGAATAATAGATTTCTTGAATTAACAATATTCTGCAAACCACAAGCATACTTTAAAAGTTGCATTGAGAGTCAAAAGTTTGCTCTGAATAGTAAGGCTATTGCTGCTTAAATAAAGTGATTTGTACCTGAAGATCAATCCAAATATTTATTCTGACAACACTTTTGGTATTCAGTTACATGTCTTCTCATTTTGATTCAGTGTTGAAGAAAATAGTGAACTTTGAGAATAAAATTAAATTATATCCACTTTTCAAATACTCTATAAAAATTAAAAAAACATAAAAACTACAAAACAGACATTTTTACTCAATTACATTGTCTCTGTTTTTGTTAACATTTGCTTTTATAATGATACATAGATTTATTTTTTGAAACCATAATTTGGTGAAGTTGGCAAGTAAATTACCCAAGTATGGTATGCCACTGATCTTGTTGTCCTCATAGGTGTTGCATAATATTTTGAACTTACTAAGGTTGAAGTCTCAGTTTTGTCCTATTTTCCTGTACAGTGAACAGGCTCAGTACTTTAATTTAGTCAAAAAACCAAGATTAGCTTATTCATCTGTAAAACCAGCACCTGGGTGACCGAGGTGAGAGGATGTTTTGAGTCCAGCAGTTCAAGATCAGCTTGGGCAACATATGGAAACGCCCTCTCGAAAAAAAATGCCTCAAAACCTCAGAAAATTAGCCAGGCAGGGTGGCATGCACCTGTAGTCCCAGCTACTTGGGAGATTGAGGAGGACTCTCTGGGTCCAGGAGGTCAAGGGTTTGAGGATGCTGTGAACCATGATCATTCCGCTGCACTTTACTATGGGCAATAGAATGAGACCTTGACTTTAAAAAACAAAGAGAGAGAGACTTACGAGAATTGAATGAACTAAAGACTACAGGGCCTAGAACACTGATGAATAAAATCTGAACTCCATTATATATTTTTTTAAATAAGACCTATATTTGTACCTGAGACCAGAAAGCTTGCGTCAGTGCACCCATGACTTTCTCTTCTGATATGTAACCAATGGAAAATAATAAAAGAAAATATACAGCAATAAGTATATATCACCCACAATCGGATTAATGAAAATGTTGCTAAAATTATTTTATATAAATGTAAATGCTGTAGTACCATATTTCAAATTTTGTGTTCCTTAGTATTTTTTTAATGACACTCATAACAAGCATTATGTATCTTACCTTAGTGTTTTCATAATAACTTTTGATGGGAATATTTTGTAGTTTAGTATGTTACCTCTGTAAAGTGATTTATTATCTCTAATATTTACCTATTACAAATAAGTCTTCAATAGAAAGCTTGTCAATGTTTATATATCTTATGAGTATCCAAAAAATAGAACTTTTAGCACCAAAATCAACTTTTTGAGCAAAATGATTTAAGAATACCCATTGCCATTAAAAAACTTGGTAGTTGAAAATTTGTATTTTATTTTTATTGTGATTTGTATAATGGTGAGGTTCAAAATCTTAATATGTTAATTCGCTTTTTTATTTTTTGATAATATTTACTAAAATTAGAAAATAGTGATTTTTCTTATTTGAATGACAAAAACAGATTATATACATACTTTTTCTTACCAAAAAGTGTTTATGTCATGTTATCTAATTATAAAAACAGAGCATGTTATTAAATATTTACATATATATAGATAGATTAAATATTTGAAAAATCCAAAGGCAAAAGAAGAGGAGAAGAAAGCTTTAAGGAAGGGAAAGGAGAAGAGAGCAAGAACAACAATTCAGTGTAGCCTCATTCCTAGACATAGCCATTGATCTTGCACCAGTTGTTTATAATTTGTCAGTCACATACACATACACACTTACATAAAATAACCGGCACTTTGTTTAAAATTATTGAGTCTATTCTTTTATAAGCTCTAAAGGATCAGAAAAAGTACCTCTTTTGTAGATTTTGACTATAAAATAATGATTTTTATGTAAATGCTTACTATTCTTCAAGGCCCAGAGGAAGCATTTCATAAAATGTTTCCTGGGTTATTGCAATGATTGTTTTGCCACGTGACAAGCTGTCATTTTAAAAAATCCTTTTTTGTTAGACATTTAGTTTGCACTTTTGGGGGCGTTATTTTGTCTGTGTTTCAACTCTTGCTCCTCTTCTGAGAGAAACAAAGTTTTGCTTAGTTGTTCATATCTAATTCTGTTGGTTGTGCTATTTAGTTGGTAGAATTTTTTTAAGTGACTGCTGCAGATACCTATTGCAACCTGAAGTACCCTCTGACAGAGCATATGAGATAAGAGGGAGTAAGTCAAAAACAGAATCACAGAGTTAAAAAGAACAATAGAGCCTGGGTGTGGTGGCTCACGCTTATAATCCCAGCACATTGGGAAGCAGAAGTGAGAGGAATACCTCAGCCCATGGGTTTGAGACAAGTCTGGGCAACTTGGCAAGACCTCAGCTCTACAATAAATTAAAAAATTACCCGGGTGTGATGGCACATACTTGTAGTTCCAACTACTTGGAATGCTGAGGTGGAAGGATCACCTGAGCTCAGCAGGTCGAGGCTGTGGTGGCCATGAGCATGCCACTGCACGCCAGCCTGGGTGACAGAGTGAGATTCCAATTAAAAATAAAGTACACCAGAAGGTTGAATACTTAATGGAGGTTTTGGAAAAGTCTACATTGGTTTTAAAGTACATATATACTTATTTAAAATGCTGCAAACAACTTACATAATTGACTGCCATTATATGGTTTATTACTTAACCAGGGCTTCCTTCTCGCTGTGTCCTCCTCACATGATCATGTGCTCATGACCCTGGTATCTCTTTTTCTTCTATAAGGATAGCACTCCTATTGAATTGAGGCTAACTAACTCTTATAAACTCATTTAATCTTACTACCTCTTTAAAGGCTCTATCTACAAATACAGTCACATTGAGGTTTAGGGCTTCAGCATGTGAATCTGTAGTAGGAGGCCAAATTCAGTTTACAATATTTGGAAAACTCTTGTTCTCCAAAATCTGTGTCCTTCTTGCATTCAAAATATACTCACCTGATCTACAAATATCCAAGAGTCTTAACCCATTCCAGCATCAACTAACTCCAAGTCCAAAGACTCATCTAAATGTCATCAAAATCAGGTATGGTTGAGACTTAAAGTATAATTCATCCTGATACAAAATTATTTTTCAGTTGTAAACTTGTGAAATCTGGCAGGTTACATGTTTTCAACAGAAAATGATGAAATAGGAATTGGATAAACATTCTCATTCAGAAGGCAGAAATCTATAAGAGAAAGGGGTAACAGGTCCCGATCAAGCCCAAAACTTAGTAACATAAATTTTGTTAGATCTTAAGGCTTAAGAATCATAGTCTTAGGTCCACTGGAGTGACAGTCCCATGCTCTCAGCCCTGCACAGTGTGATGACCTTATCCTCTGAAACTGAGAAGAAGACAGCTTTGCCACCTGAGCCTGTGTGCTGTGAGCACATGTGGGTAGTGGAAGATCTGTCAATCTTTAAAATGCCCTTGAAGTCGTTCTTTATTTTTACTAAAGGATAAGGCATGTTCACAGCCAGATAGCGCTATTGTCCTGTCCTATAGAATCCCAGAAATATGAAAGACTTGATTCATTTCATCCCATCTCTGCACCTTTAACTCAAGCAGGTAGGGTCTCTGCTGGTATAATCACATTTATATTTCTGGCTTCTGCTGAAATGATTGATCACACCCATTGTATAATCACAATTGATTACACTCTTTACAGATGCAATTCTTCAGTCTTCCCACTGGTATTCTCTCCACAATATACTTTTCCATTTTGTGTGAAAGAAATAGGCTAAACATTTTTCAAAACTTTGTTTTGCTTCCTTTTTGTTGAATATTTCTTTTTCAATTCACCATTCTCCTCCCACGATTTACTTTAAGCAGTACTGAGAACCCAGGCTACACCATCAACACTTTGCCTGGAATTCTCATCTGCTAAGTTCTTCCTTCCACAAAACACTAGACCAAAGCTCAACTCAACTAGGTTCTTTGTAACTTCATAACATAGATTTATTTTCCTCTAATTTCCAATCACATGTTTCTCAACTCCATCCAAGACATCCCCAGAATCACTTTTAACACTCTATTCCTACCAACAGTTTTTTCAAGGCAATCAAGGCTTTTTCTGATACTTACCTTAAAACTTTGTCAGCCTCTGCTTATTCATCAACTCCAAACTCCATTCCACATTTTTAAGTGTTTGTGACAGCAGCACTTCACTCTCAATGTTAACATCTGTATTAGTCTAATAGGACTGCCATAATATAATGCTACAAACTCAGTGTCTTAAACAGTATGAGTTTTTTCCCCAGAGTTTTGAGGGCTAGAAGACCAAAACCAAGGTGCCAACAGGGCTGGTAAGTGGTGAGGTCTCTCTTTTTGGCTTGCAGAAGGCTCCTTTCTCACTTTGTCCTCAACATGGCCTTTCCTTTGTATAAGTACCTCCTGGACTCTCTTGTCCTGTTCATAAGGACACCAACCCTACTGAATTAGAGCCTTACTCTAAGGCCCTATCCTTAAATGCAATAACATTGACAATTAGAACTATAGCATTGTGATTTAGGGAAAAACATAATTAAATCAATAACATTCATTATTCAATTTTGGAGTCATTTCTGCATTTCCAAACACCACTATGACATTACTATGTTGATACTGGCCAGAAGTTGGGTGTAAAAAAATGTGAGTTATATTGTGAGGGAGAGATGCTATTACATCAAATTTTGAGCCTAACATGTTGCATTGCTTAACTACTTACTAAATAAATAATTAACAAAGTTAAATAACTATTATACAAACTCTTAGGTTTTTGAACTTATTATTCCAAAAAGTTAACATTAAACTCTGGTGTTATGTTAACACTTGGAGGGAAATAGAAGTCACTCTGGGTTATCTATCTATCTATCTATCTATCTATCTAGCTATCTATCTAGCTATCTGTTTACTGTAGAGATGAGGTCTCGCCAAATTGCACAGGCTGTTCTTGAACCGTGGGCTCAGGCAATCCCCTCACCTTGGCCTCCCAAAGTGCTGGGATTACAGGCTTGAGTCACAGAGCCTGGCCATTTTCACAGATCTTCCAAAGCACGTGGAGAGCATTTACCAAGGATAGAAGAGAGTTTTGAGACATGTCTATTTGTTGGTCATAAATCTTCTTCTATTAAATTATAGCTAACATATAATATATTATAATTTTCTTTAAATAAAATTACACTGAATCACTATCATTCCAAATTGGCAGAAAATTCATTTTTAGTCATGACTGAGGCTCTCAAAGTCAAGCAAAGGAAGCTGAGGATCTTAAATACATTAGAACACTTAGGGAGATCCCTCTGAACTTTACTCCATAATTCTCACTGGTAATATTTTCATTGATTCTTGATTAAAGGGATTCTTCTTCTTATATCATGCCTGAGATAGACATCTTTCTAGACTCTTGGATCTGTGGCCTAGCATTCCTCTCTGAGGTCCTACAAGTAGCCCTTGGTCCTCACTCTAGCATACAAAAAAAGATTTTAATCTCTCAAAATCAAATGTTACAAAAGATATTTATTATGACTAACTTTTTCTTTGTTCTCTGCAGCACAATCTCTTCAAAACTAGGAAGTGTAAAAATCAAGAAAAACATTTCAAAATAGATTGTTGGATAATTAAGGTAAAAAAAAAAAAAAGAAGGTAGAACAAAGCAAGAAGTGAAGATTACTATTTCCACTCATTGGTATGCCATAGTTTGGACATGCTACCAAAAATACCTTAGAGGTGACAGGCTTGAAAGATTGAGAACTGATGAAGGGTGAGTAAATATTTGGATGCTAGAAAATTAGGAATTGTTCACTGAATCACAACAGCAATTACTTATATTTTAACTCTGGCAAATTTGACAGCTCTAGAAACGCCACAGAGCAAGTTGAATATTTGTTCCTATATATAAGTCTAGTTCAAAAACCATTTTCCTCTAAAAGTGTATGCTAGCTTTGCATATATTTTCAGGCTAGAGGGCATATTGTGGCAGTCCACAAATTCTGATGGATTACATTTTTGGTAATCATACTGCAAGCAAGTCAGTAAGGTTAGTAGAAAATAGTAGCTGAGAAAGGAAGAAAATACTTAAAAATTCTCAGAAATTTTGTTTGCCAATTGATTGGTCAAGTTAATTTTGTAGGTTGTGAAATGGTATTTTCCAAGCGTGTTATGACTCAGAGAGAGGAAAAGAGCACATGAAGAGAAAGAAAGAGACATAGAGAATAAATAATATAGTCGGGACCAAATCTGGCACTGGAGATCGGGGAATCAGAAGTCATGCAAGGATGCCTTAATCTGACTCAGTTTGAATCCCCATTAGGCAGTTTGCTGTATACAAGTTAAAGAGCTACACTTTACACAATTTTGGTATAAGTAAACTTATAACACTGCTTCACATGACAGTGTTGCTTCATATGCTTCTCAAATACACACTAGAAATTGATGAAATGGACTGAATAATTAGCGATTAGTTTTCTCTATGACGTCTCCAAATTTCCCAATACCAAAGTTCCTAAGGGGAAAATTGGAGATTGATCAGAACAAGGCAGGTGACACTGTGCTCAGAGGCATCACAAAAAGAAAATAAAAAGTCGGCTTAACCCAATTGGAAAATAAAATAAAATAAAGCTATTGCTTTGTGAGTTTGAAGAGGCACTAATGTCCCAAAAGTAAATGTTACGATCTTCTTTTTGGATCTATGCCAGGGGTCTCATATTAGGAGAATGTTACAGGGAAACACACTATAAATATTTGAGTTCCATTCCTTCCCTTAACTTCTAAAGAGGAAAAAACATTTGTCTCTAAACCACTAAGCTAAATAAACCACTTAGCCTTCAGTCAATAGACCAATGGTAGAAAAGATCTTATGTCAATATATGAGAAAGGATGAGAGATCAAAAATGGTGAAAAAAAAAAAACGGTGAAAGTAGAATACATAGAGGAAGAGAAAAGAGAAGGAAATCAAGTGAGAAAACAACTGCTAGAAAAATAGTGCAACGATGGAGAGACATATGGGTTAAACGAATTAAAAACTTTGTCTTATTTCTTTCAGTGTGATGCTGCCATATCCCTATCCTGTCAGAAACATACATTCAACTATTTGCATTATTTTCCAGAGGCTTTACATGGAATGTATGCTTCTCTAAATGCCACAAAATGCTGCAGCAGGCCTTGAGATGGCTCCCATACATTTAGATCATGGATGTATAAAATGAACAGCATATGAGCTGATGGCAGAGAGAAAAGAGAATGAGAAGAAAGTAGCTAAGAGGTGGTAGCTGAGCATGAAGAGTGGCTGAGTCATTTTTCGTAGATAGCAAGTTGTCCTTTTGGTAGAGCTTGCTGTACTTTGGGTAGCTTTATGTGTGGAGGCCTTGTAACTCTTCTCTCTCCCCATGGCTCTAGGTTGTACAGCACTTTCTGGTCTCTTAAAGCTACCATGTTTGTTTCACTTTTCTATATTTGCTTAATGGAATACAATGCTGTAATACACAAGGTTTTCCAAAGCTGTAGAATACATTAGAGAAGGTTGGTCAAAATTAACCTTTACTATCACGGGCTTTAATTATTCTTTTTAACTCAGTTCATTGTGCTGAATTGCAATGTTTCTTTAAGAAAGCACTAGCTAGGTTGGTATGAAATATTCCATTCTGCTTATCTAAGGGCTATTCACACTGGATAGGACTATAGAGATAAACTATACAGTGAAGGCATGCATCCTCAGTTACAAATAAAGCAAATTCTGAATGGTGGTATCACACCCTTCAGTTTTTCTTGTAAGAAAAAGAAAAAAAATCTATAAAATTCCTGCATGACCTAAACTTTATTTTCAGAACTCACTTAGAATAATGGGTTTTATTTTCAAAGAAAGGTAATATTTAAGTAATTTATTCTTATTATTAATATTTTATTTGCAAACAATTTAAATGTTATTGAGATATGAGAAATACAACTTTAATATTTTAGATAAGAACTGATTCTTGATATTTAGTTTTTAAAAAAATATTAATGTATGAATGTAAAACAATGCTTAAATGACTCATACATGTCTATTTGGCTAACAAGCAACCCCCTATTAATAAATGGCTAGACGTCTCTGAGCCAATCTCAAGTGAACTGATAACCAATTAAAATAAATATTAAAGCTAACATCAAACCGTCAAGTTCAAAAAAGTGTTTCAGAGAACTTATGACTCACCTATTTTTCTTCATATGCTTATATGTGCAACTCAGCTATTTTCTCCCTATACTTTCATCTCTTTATTTTTGTTTCATTTTCTCCTACTGGATTCATCCTCAGCTGAATATTTCACCAACCCTCAAACTGTGCTTCCATGAAATCCCTAACCTTTACCCTTAATCTCTTCATAGAACCTATTTCTTCTGCTCTAATGAAAATGTGAATACTATTAAATTGTATTAATCATATTAATTAATTAATACAATTAATTGTATTAAATAGTATTAATACTATTAAAAGAGAATAGCTGCTCCTATTGCAGCCTTCCAGAACTGAAGACACTGGTTCATTATGCTCCATATACTATTTAGCTGGCTGCAGTGGTTATTATATTTAAGCATATATATATATATGCTTAAATGGACAAGACAGAATGATAACATGCAAAAAGACAATTGGACAGTTATACAAAGAGAGTTGAATTGAAGAGAAAGAGAGGGAGAGAGAGAATGCTTTGTTTTACATAATTTTCAAATAATTCCGATGACCTGGAAAGAAACCTCAATGCACCAGTGATGAAAAAGAAATAGACTGATGAGTTAGAAATTAAGAATCAAGAAATTAAAAAAAATAAAAAACATTGCTGCTGATTTAAACCAAACAGTTCTGTGCCAGGGTAAAAACAAAACACCTTTGAGCAGAGTAGTATATATAGAATGACATTTGATGATAGTTTCCTTCACCAACTTACACTTAGACTTTAATTATATAGAAATTATTTGATTAAAATTAATTATCCTGTGTTAAAAAAAATATGTGTGGTGCAGATGATTGAAACAGGATCCCTACCTATCACCATACACAACAATTAACTCTAAATGGATCAAAGACCTAAATGTAAAACCTCAAACTCTAAGAATCTTAGAAAATACAGGAGACACCCTTATGGAAATTGGAACTGGCAACCAATTCTTGATCAAAATCCCAAGTGCCCATGCCACAAGAGATGAGATAGAAAAGTGGGACCTCATCAACCTGATAAGCTTCTGCAAAGCAAAAGAATTCATCAAGAGAGTGGGGAGACAGTTCACAGATTGGGGAAAAAAAATTTGCCAATTGTATATGTGTCAAAGGCCTAGCATCTAGGATCTACAAGGAACTCAAATGTGCCGAAAGAAAAAAAAAAAAAAAGCCCCATTAAAAAGTGGGCAAAAGACATGAATAGACACTTATCAAAAGAAATATGCAGGCAGCCAACAGACACATGAAAAAGCCCTCAGCCTCACCAATCAACCTCTTTGGAAGACAAGATGGCGATTTCTGAAGAACTAGAAACTGATCTTCCATATAACCCAGCAATCCCCTTACTGGGAGTATACCTGGAGAAACTCAAATCATTCTCCAAAAAAAAGATACCTGCACTTGCATGTTTGTTGTAGTTCTATTCACAATAGCAAAAACATGGAACCAACCATGCTGCCCATCGAAGCTGGACTGGATTTTTTAAAAAAAATGTGTTACATATACACAATGGAATATTATGCAGCCATAAAGAAGGACAAACTTATGGACTTTGCAGCAATGTGGATGAATTTAGAGTCTATCATACTCAGTGATCTATCACAGAAACAAAGAACAGAGTACCATATGTTCTCACTCATAAGCAGACCTTGAACAATTATCATAATACTATAAGAAAGAGATTGGCAGCAGTGGGAAACTTCCAGGGGAGGGAGGGTGGGATTGGCAGTTGAGGGAAACTGCTGAAGGGGGGGCGGGGCGGGAAGGCACACTTCATATATACCTAACATGTGTATACCTAACCCTGAATTGTACCCCACATCTTTAAAACAAAAATTTAAAAGTTAAAAAAACTTGCAAATATAAAAAAAAATTATATATGTGGAAGGGAAAAGTTTTATACTGCATGGAGAATAAAGCTAAGGGAAGATAAGAAAACAAGAAAAGAAATATTGATTTCTTATAAGTTAATGGGTTTTGTTTCATTAATTAATGGAAAATCTTGTAATATGTCATAGGATATCTAAGTGAACATTATTACACGTGAGATACATGGGACATAAAGTTTCTAAATACTTTTGCTAAATGTTAATAAAATAAATCTAATACAAATCACAGAGTTTGCCCTTGTTTAATTACATTTTTTCTTTGTGTGTGGAATGATACAAGTCTAAGTAGGAGTCTACACACATCTTTTATAAATCCTCATTTGGATTCCCTATAAGCAACTGAGTGCATATATAAAATAAATGCTTCCTTCTCAGTTCTAATAGCTGTCAATTTATGGGTTGCTATTAAAACAAGATACTTTTAGAAGCACTTCCTTTAGAGTTGCCAAGATTATATTTATCTCTTTTCTATAAAATACCAATATTGGAAGCTGACACACAGAAACAAAGTACACTGAAATAAAAGTGAAGCAAACATATTAAAGTGAAATTAACTTTAAGAAGCTCTGACAGATGCGAAGTGCTTCACACACATTGCTCTGTGATGTTTAACATATGTTGCCAATTAAAAATTGCTTAAGAAATATTTAACAAGGCAAATCTATCACATTCAGAGTCTAAAAAATAATTTCTGCATATATATGTCTTATTTTACTTTGCATATTTATGTTAAAAGTAAAATTATTTGCTCAAATCATGCCTTATCTTTTTTGAAAAATACATTTTTCTGATATTTGTTTCTCATAAATGGTAAATATATTTCCATTGTTAACATTTCATGACTGGCTGTACATAAAAATATTTGAAATAAAAATAAATATATTTATTTCCATTTTATTTGGAAGTTTCATTAATGCTACACAGCTAACTATATTTTAGAGCCTAATTATTTCCAGAGAGTGGAGACTATGCATCTTTGAAAAGTACTGTTGAAATAAACACAGATAGATATGTGCTCTTTGTATTTTCTATTGCAGGAATAGGTGCTAAATAATTGCTGACATAGAAAGAATTAATGTCAATTTAGTTGTAGAGCCTTAGAGAAATACGTCAACTGTAACCCGCAAAGATTGCAAAACAAATCATCCCACAGCATAATCATTGTCAGGTTTTTGGCAAAACTACTTGTTAAGTAATAATCTCCAGCAGTGTCAATGGTGGCATGGTTCTAGATTGAAGTCCTGTTAACCATGTTAATTACATGAGGCCTCAGGCAATTTCAGTACAATAATGCAGTTTATTGTGAGACCCAATAAATAAAACTGTGATCTGACATAAAGAGACATACAAACAAGCAAAGAAATTAATTATGAGGCAAAATAAGGTAGAATTGTTCCCTCAATTTCTCAACTTTTTAAGGAGCAAATTGCTGGTGCTGAAAAACCATTACCAAATGGGATATTGGATCAGTAAATACCTTGACACTCACAGACTTGTTTAGTGATGGATGGACTTATTTCCTCATTCATTCATTCATTCATCAATTCTTCCAATAGATGTGTTGGCTTTCCACAGATGTACAAGAGCTTATACTGAATATTGTGGATACTCTAGGAAATGCCTTTGCCAATATATTTGTCAATCAGCAGGTTCATCATTTATATCCTATATTAAAAATAAGTCTGTGTATTCAATAGCATGACATAACTAAGGATATTTCCCCAGGGGAAAAAACTGCAGTTTTTATGAAGCAGCCTAGCTTTTCTATCTGCTTATAAATAGGAGCTGGTATTGACATTTTATGATAAGGAAGTCACATAGGAGTATCGATTAGTGTCAGTGAACAGACACTCAAAACAAATATAGATCACTGGTGCTCCCACTAGAAATATCGTACTTTTTAGAGCTGTTTATATTGTCAGCCTAAAATAATGGAGGGGAGAGAGAGACACACACACACACACACACACACACACACACACACACACACCGGGGGGGGGGGAGATAGGGAGAGAGGGAGGAAGAAAAGAAGTTATTTTGATATGTCTAGTACAAATAAATCATTTTGACTATTTTGTCACTTTTACTACATATTTAAAATGCCACTATTGACAACCTTGGTTAAGTAAGTTTCATATTTATTGCAAATACCATTTTTCTCCTCCAAGTTCTAATTAATATGTTCCTGAATTTCTAGGTAAAACTTGTGTTGGTTGACTACGTATATTTTAATTATAACCTAGCTTTTCTCATAATACATGTACCTGAGCTAGATCCTAATCTTTTTCTTTCCTCATTTAATTTGTAAATTGACAACTTTCTTTTATATTTTAAAGATGTGGGGTACGATTCAAGAGTAGGTACACAAGTGACCATTGTACAGGTAAAGTTTGGGTTAGCCTTTGGTCCCCACTTCATCTGGTTTTTCAAAGGGACAATTTGACTAAGAAAATCATTGTTAAAAATGTTTATAGGCTGGGCTTGGTGGCTCATCCCTGTAATGCCAGCACTCTGGGAGGCCTAGCCGAGTGGATTGCCTGAGCCCACGGGTTCTAAATCAGCCCGGGCAACTTGGCTAGACCTCTCTCTATAATAAATCAAAAATTAGCCGGGCATGGTAGTGCGTGCCTGTAGTTCTCGCTACTTGGAAGGCTGAGGCGGAAGGATCCCCGGAGCCCAGCTAGTTGACGCTGGGGTGGCCATGGCACTCCAGCCTGGGCGACAGAGTGAGACTTCAACTAAAAAAAAAAAGCTTATAGATTTATATATTCATAACTTCCTTTCTATGTTGCATTCTTATCTTTACTATAGAATTTATTTTTGAAAAATGAACATATCATGGCTTTGGAAAAATAAGATCCTGTTTATCTAGTGGTCAGAATACACATTTATAAGAATTTTCCCCTTTCATCTTGTTATTAAAATAGTTTTTGTTTTCATATCAAATACAATTTCTATTTTTATGCATATGTTCATTTGTATTTTTATTTCAGTGAAATTGCCAAGAAGTCTATAAATATTATTTATTGCTATTATCCATCCTCTTCTTTGAAATTATGATGTAGATGTCTTTATAGTAAAAGGAAATTGAAGTTGCCGTAAAAGTGCATGGATAGTCATCAAATTAATTTAATTTCACTAGATATAAAAAAAAGAATTTGATGACTGGTCACATGAATCATTTACAATGTATGTATATATTTGTGTGTGTGTGTGTGTGTGTGTGTGTGTGTGTGTGTTTCCTGATTCCTATAGAAATTATTTGCTAAGTGTTTTTCTCTCCAGTTTTATTATGAGCTCATTTCTGTACTCAAATCTAGCAGCAGAAAATGTCTTCAGAAACAAAACTGCCAGTGCAATGCTTTGAACTTTCATTACTTCATTGAAAAATCTAAATCCCATTTTTTCACCTGCCAGTCTAGATGTCTCAAAGAAAGTGAGAGTTTACAGCGGCAGAGAAGTGGTTGAGCAGGCAATGACAACTGAGGTTGAAGTAAATAGATTTCCCTTACAAGATCTGGAGCTGTCAACGCTGTCAGTCTACATTCTCATGATAAGCACACCATTTTAAACCTTTGGCAAGATTTTTCCTAGCCTTCTCCTGACTTTATTTAATCTCATGGTACCTCATATATCTCACTCTGGTGGTAGCAATGTGCACTAAGTTAAACAAATGTTTCTACTTTAAAAATATTGGAGATATTGCTGTCCTACCTTTCATAGAAATGCAAGTGATTCTCCACTCCAAGGGATAATACATGGAGACTCCCCCGGGGTCCAATACTTATCCCTTTTTGATGTAACTGCAATGTTTTAAATACAGAAATGTATATGATGTATGCACTTCAATGCTGCCAATACATGGAAGAATTTTTGTGTAATATTTTATTTGTGTTAATTCTGCTCATGACAGTGAAATCCATTTTAAGGATACTCTCAGCTTACTATTTCTAGTTCTAGTGACCTCAGCATACCCTTATCTCTTTAAAAGATATAGTCCATTGATCCCAAAAACTTTGTACTATTCCTCCTTCCCATGAGGTCCTTGTTTTCTTTATCAAGTGACGTAGTATGTTAATCACTTCATTGGTGGCATCCAAAATGCTTTACTTTCATTTTATTATACTCCCAACTCCCTACATTCCACCAGTATCTGAATATAGCTAAATAGAAACACATTTCACAGTTTTGACTACTAATTTTAAGTGCTCCATTTGTTCTTCTTGTCAATCATAACTTATTTTCCACTTATTTTCCACAAGAATTTCTTTTCAATTCTTGGACCCTCCCCTTTCTCTTCAAACACAAACATTACTTCAAACATAAACATTTCAAAAATCACTCCTAGTTGTTGAATTAAATGTTTAGTTCACTGAAAAGGAAAGAAAGAAGGAGAGAGAGAGAGAGAGAGAGAGAAAAGGAAAGAAAGAAAGAAAGAAAGAAAGAAAGAGCAGTTCTCTGTCTCTCTCTCTCTCACTCTCTCTCTCTCTCTGTCTGCCTGTCTCTCTTCATAAATCTATCCACAGTTCTGCAATAGTTGCCATCTGTAACACAGCAACTCCAAATCAGAGAGGGTTTGTGCCTAATGATCTTTACATATTACAGCTAAGTCACCTGGAAGTCCAGCAGGAAAGATATTGGTTTATTAAACCTTACAGGAGGCAGTGATGATGGCCAGTTGGTGAAGAAAGAATCTGCCCAGGAAGCACCGATGGTAGCCAATTGGTAAAGAAAGAATCCACACTGTGAGACAGTACAACAGGCAGTTTTATAGTCAAGCAAGTTAATTTCTGGTTTTTTTTTAGTTGGAATCTTACTTTGTCACCCAGGCTGGAATGCAGTGGCATGCTCATGACCACTGTAGCCTCAATCTGCTGAACTCAGGCGATCCTTCTGCCTCAGTCTTCCAAGTAGCTGGAACTACAGGCACACACCACCATGCTTGGCTAATTTTTTTTATTTATTGTAGAGACAAGATCTCACCAAGTTGCCCAGGCTGGTCTCGAACCCCTGGACTCAGGCAGTCCTCACCTTGGCTTCCCAAAGTTCTGGGATTACAGCCTTGAGCCACCACGCCCACCCACAAGTTAATTCTTAAACTTGCAATATGGTGGTTAAAATCACAGTGAAGAAGGGTGCCACCCACAGCATTCTCAACACTGCTCAATTACCTGCACCCTGTGACTCATTACTGGGAAGATGCATATCCTGCAGAGACCAGACTTGGCCAGGGGTTGCTCCCTGTGGGAAGAAGAGAAAGAAGCCAGATATAGGGGGAAGAAGTCAATGTCTGGACAATTACCTCATATCTCCCAATGTATCTACTCTCTGATTACCATGCCCAAACTGTCTTTGACATGTATAAAGAAGCTGGCCACATTCATTGCCACCATTGCTGCACCAAGCCACCATCATTTATTTGTGGAATGGTGGAGTGGCTGTTGTGAAATACCTTGATAGGAATGGGTTCAAAAAATGAATTGGAGAGAAATAAATGTAAGGTAGTCAGTGAGAGCACTCTTCTCTTTAGTTTTTCAATGGAGAAAATTAGAGAAGAAAAGTAGGATAGAGACATATATTTTTAAAGATGAGAGAAATTAAACATGCATGTCTAGGTTTCTTTTTTGTAGAGTGATTATATCCCTTTGAGTATATTCCCAGAAAAAGGATTGATAGATCATGTGGAAGCTCAATTTTCAGTTCTTTGATAAATCACCAGTCTGCTTTCTACAAAGGTTGAACTACCTACTAGCTTACATTTCCACCAACAATGCAAAAGTGTTACCCTTTCTGTGCACAGGTGCCGGCACTTGTTGGTTTTTTGCTTATTAATGATAGCCATTTTTACTGGTGTTAGGTGGTATCTCAAAGTTTTGACTTGCATTTCTCTGATAATTAGTGAGGTTGTGTAGTTTTTCATGTGTTTGCTGGTTGCTTGTACATTCTTCCTTTGAGGCGTATCTGATCCTGGTTTTTGTCACTTTTTAACGGGTCTATTTGTGTTGTTTTTGTTTTGTTGTGTTGTGTTTTTTCTTTCAATTTGTTTGAGTTTCTTGTAGATTCTGGATGTTAGGTATTTTTCGCATGCATAGTTCGCAAATATTTTTTCCAATTCCATGGGTTGTCTCTCTACTCTCTTGATGGCTTCTTGTCCATGAGTTCATTGTCTCCTCCAGTGTCCAAGAGGGTGTTCCCTATGTTTTATTCTGAGATTTGTGTGTGTGTGTGTGTGTGTGTGTGTGATTTTAGAGTTGTGGTGCTCAAGTGAGGATTTGCAACATAAGTAAGCTGCGTGCAGGTGAAGTTTGGGATTCTAGCTGACCCTGTCTCCCTGGTAGTGGTCCAAGTACCCATCGTGTTGTCATATGCCTCCCTCCCTCTTTTCCTTCTCCCATAAGTTGTGCCCAGAGATTGCAAATCCCACCCTTATGCTAATGTGAGTAGATTTTTATCATTTAAGGTTTTACGTTAAGTTCTTTATCCATTTTGAGTTAAGTTTTGTATATAGGAATAGGTAGTGTTCCAGTTTCATTATTCTGCATGTGACTAGCCAGTTTTTTCAACATGATTTGCTAAATATGGTTTCCTTTCCCAATGTTTGTTATTGATGACTTTTTTGAAGGTGAGTTGGTTGAGGGACCATGGTTTTGTTTCTGGACTCACTGTCCTATTCCATACATCTATGTGTCTATTCCTTTACTAATACCATGCTGTCTTGTTTACTGTAGCCTTGTAATACAGTTTGAAGTATGTAAGAGTATGCCTCCAACTTTGTTCTCTTTGTTGAGAATTGCTTTAGCTATATGTGCTCTTTACTGCTTCCATATAAAATTCTGTATTGTCTTTTATAGATCTGTGAAAAACAATAGTGGCAATGTGATAAGGATTGCACTGAATCTCTAGATTGCCTTGGGTAGGATGAAAATCTTGACAATATTGATTCTTTCAATCCATGAACATAGGATGCTTTTCCATTTGTTTGTATCATTCTTGAGTTTTCTGAGCAATGTTTTGGAGTTCTCATTGTAAGGGACTTTCACTTTTTGATTATCTGGATGCCAAGGGAATTATTATTTGTTTGTTTTTTGCTACTGCAGCACTTTTCACAATGGCAAACACATAGAGCCAGCCCACATGCCCATCGAATGTAGACTGGATGAAGGAAACATGGTATATAAACACAACTGAATATTATGTAGTCGTAAAGAAGTACAAAATAATGGCCTTTGCAGCAACATGGATGCAACTGGAAACCATCATATCTGGTGAACTATCACAGAAACAAAGAACTGAAAATGTTCTCACGTGTTCTCAATCATAAGTAAGCTGTGATTGCTGGACACATGAGAACAAGGATGGGATCAGCAGGCACTGATCATTGCTAAGGGAAAGAGGAATGAAGAAGGGAGAGGGGCACGTGGCATCAACATACTGGGTACCTGCTCCACTATCGAGGGAAAGAGGGTTAGCTAAAAGCCCAAACTTCACCTGCATGTAACTTACTTATGTAGTAAATCCTCACTTGTACCCCACATCTCTAAATTTTTTTTTAAATGTTAAAATATGATGGAAATTAACTCATGTTGGTTTAATAAAGAAAATTTTCCATGAAAGAGGAAGACTAATATGAAAAAAAAAAGATTTTCTGAGTCAAAATATTTGAGTATATTAAAAGTAAGGCTTCCCTAGATACTGAGGGAAGGTTCAGCTTTTGCTAGTTTGGAACATTACAGAATAGCAGAAAAGAAGGCTAATGTATGATCACAGATGCAGGTAAATAAATCTATAGTGATAAAGGATGCATCCAAGTTCCCCTCAAAAGACATCAGTGTTCAAATGTGATCGTGAATGAAGTAATTAGGGTGAATAATGATGATGAAGGAATCGGGGGTTTGATGAAAGAAGAGGGATTGTGAAAGAGTTTTTTTTAAAAAAAGCAGGAAAACAATGGAGAAGAAAAATATGAATTTCAAGCACATCAAGAACCTACCAGAGGTTTAACTTATTCTTCACACATGGAATGTTTATTTCAAAATTTAAGTTACAGCGCATCACTGGACTCAAACTTAGGATAGAAGACAAGAAGTTACCTGATGTGTCTTGCATGACACAGCCTCTGGACAGTCGTTTTATGTCACCACTGCCCACTCTGCACCTTATTTTATATGCCCTTTCCATAATGGCCTCCTTTTAATTTATGAACCCTGTCAGAGTGGCTTCCATTTCTGAGACTGTGCCTTGTTTCCTCTGCCTAAAAATATTTTACCTCTGATAACGGTGTGGCTTACTCCTTAAATTTTTTCAAGTTTACATCACTGTCACCTGATGAGAGAGGTCTTGCTGATCTTACACACTCACATGTGACACAGCTCCCCATCTGCCCTCATCTATTTTTCTTACTTGATTTTTCTTCATGGCACTTATCGATGGCTGATTTATTGTCTAGCTTTCACCTTTAGACCATAAGCTTCATATGAAAAGGAGCTTTGCTTATGTCATTGTGTAAATGCCCAAATTAATGTCTGTAATTCAATAAACATTTTTTGAAACAAATTGAGTCATAAAAATAAATACATATATATAAATATCATAAATTTTGTATTACTTTTTAAAAAAACTGCTTTTACTTTGAATATCTAGAGTTCACATCAAGAGCTATTAAAAAGAAAATAATTAGATATCTAGTAAAAAAAATGAGGTTGCATAACTGAATACTGGTCTTTTCTGATAAAATTAACAACTGCTAAAAATACACTGTTGAGAATTCTCATCAATTTCACTTTAGTTTATTTCAACTTTTTGACAATTTTTTGACAATATCTGTCAACCCAGGATTGATTCAACTGATGTTGTGGGTTAGGTGGGCGGTTCCTGTCTGCCACAGTATTTTATCAAATATCTTTTTGTTTTCATAGTTGTCTGTGTATATATATTTAATAAAGAAAAATAAGTTACAATAAAATACATTTATATTTTGCAAGGATGTTCAGACCCTCTTAACAAATTTAAGATGCATTTAAATTTTGTCATTTAGATAGTTTTAAATTTTAGTCTCAGCAGCATATTATTTATTTTTTTAAAAATATGTGAAACAAATACAGGGTGCCAAAAATTTATACACATTTTAAGCATGACATTCATTCAAAAGATGGCATTAATCAAATGAATGCTAGCATGACCATGTGAAGTCAGGGCAGTAAAGAAAATGAAGGACGCACAGTTGAGCAAATGTCATACTACATATTGCTACCATAATTCAATTCAATTTCAAAAATTAATGCATAAATAACATCTCTTAAAATATGTATACATTTTTTGGCAGCCCTGAATTCATAAAATTAAGGTAAAAGGTATATTTAATCCTAATGTACACAACTCAGCAATAATAATTATTGACCTTCTGCTAATATTTTATATATCCATTCTACTTTTTTTCTCCCCAAACTACTTTAAAGCTGATCCAGTCATTCTGCCATTTCATCTTCAAATAGTTAATATATACTTCTAACAAAGAAAGGGTTGTGTTTTTAAATATAACATCATGTTGTTGTAGAACAGTTAATAATCCGCCTCTAGTCTATCTATTTTAAAAATTATCTTTCACTTTTATTATAAATGGATACATTTTCTAGGTCATTCTAGTGGAGAAAACTAGTATATGCCACATATTTGTTTGTTTCTAAGAGAAAAAATCATAAGATCATATAAAATTTTCAAACTCCATTAATAATTATAGGATTTTTACATAACTGTACATATTTTATATTTGTGTCTATTTTTTCTTCCATTATACATGGTGGCTATTTTAAATATTTACATAATTACTTATCTGATCATCTTAAAATTCACCTACAATAGTTTTACAACTATTGCAAACTAAAATTACAATGAAAATAATGCAACTAAAATGGATGCATGAATGAAGTTTAAGATTTCTTAAACTTGAGAAATCTTTGTCTTTAAAATAAATCTTATTTATGAACATTTAGCAAACACTTGGTATTAAAGTCAGTTAAAAAATTAATTTTCTGTGTGATTATGCTACGACTTGAAACACTAAGATTATTTTCATTTTGGTTTTCTTTTAAGAGAATTGAGTTTCTTCTTCATAGCCTAACTATGGCTTTCAATTATGAATATCATTTACATATTACTAAAGTTACAAACTGCATCATAGAAATCTCACTTCTATCCCTTCTAATCTGCACTCTCCTTTCTATACATAACAATTTTATTTGTTGATGTTTTATTCCCTTCTACTGCTTCTTTTTTATTGTTTTTAAGTAAAAGCACATTATGGGTGATATCCTCATCTTATATATAAATTATATATAGAATGTTGATCATCTATATAATACACAATGTACATTTTTAAATTATACAAATTATGATTACAGTTTCAAAAAATGTGTGTGTATATGTATGTGTGTGTGCATTTCTGTCTCCTTCCTAAATATAAAGTACTGTGAATCTGCCCTCTACATTAAAAATAAATTTTTTATATTACTTCATATAAATATTTAGTGATTGCTATGACCTGAATGTTTTGTGTCCCCTCAAATTTATACATTGAAACCTAATTCCCAATGTGATAGTGTCAGTAGGAGGGGCCTTTGAAAGGGGATTAGACCTTAAGGTGGAGTCTCCAGGAATGGGATTAGTTCCCTTCCAACAAGTAAGGATGCAGAGAGAAGTTTCTATCTATGAATCAGAACAGGGTCTTCTCTAGACAAAGAGTCTGCTGGTGCTTTTATCTTGGACTTCCCAACCTTCAGCGCTGTGAGAAATAAATTTCTGTTCTGTATAAACTACACAGTCTCCAAAGAGACTGTGACTGTAATATACCTCATTAGTTTTGACATATAAATGTACACATTACTTTATGGTGAAGGCAGAGTTTACTCAACTAATTATATATTAATAAATATTTTGATTGTTTTCTGTTTTTTGATATATTAAATAATACCAAATTAATTAATCTTGTTCATGAATTATTTCACATTTTTGCTTTTATGTATTTAGTATTTAGAATAGTTTCCTAAAATTAATATTGTTGATTTAAAAAATAAATACCTATGGAATTATGATAAATATTACCCAAATTCTCCCTATTTTGATTACATCATTTTGCCTTCCCAAAGCAAAGAATATCTATTTCACTAATACTTCACTAACAGAGTCTGTTGTCAAACTTTGTAAAATTTTTGTCATTCTGATATGTAAAAATATATGTCTCGGGGTAATTTCAATTTGCATTGTTTTATATTTTAATAGCCGTTGCACTTTGATATCTGAAATTTGTTCTTGTATTTTGTCACCTTCCTATTTGATTGCTAGTCCTTTTATTCTCCATAATTAGTGATCCATTAGATTGTGAAGTCAGTAGAAACATTTTTGCAGTTTGTAATTTCTTTTTGACTTAGCTTATGATGTTTCCCTTCATATATTTTTTCTTTATTAGCATTTATTAAACTAGTTTTCTAGTTAAATCTAGGTTTTGTTTCAGTTTGAAAATGTCCATAGTCTCCCAGTATAAATAAATTCAAACATGTTTTCACCATTATTTATATTTGTCATTTTTATAGTTCATTTGGAATATTTTCTTCTCAGAGTAGATCAAATATTATCATTTAAAAATATACTCTGATAGATAGATAAGTAGATACCAATTGTCTCAATACCAATTATTTAAAAGGCTGTTATTTTACAAACAGATCTGATATACAACCATTTGTATATTCCCTTATGTTTACTCCATCTTCTGAAGTTTCTGTTTTTATAAATGTATTGATCTTTACAGATGTTTCTATACCACTAATTGCTCTGATTATTAAATTTGTATTAAATATCTTAATAACTGATAATACTTAGCTAATTCTGTAATATTTTTATTTTTCAGAATTATCCTGGCTATACTTTACTGTTTATTTTTCCTCATAATCTTTATAATCATATTGTGTACATATTGGGGAAAAAAAGCTAATGGGCTATTATTGGTATCACGTTACATGTATAAATTAAACAAGGGCAAAGTAAATGTTATTAATGTTCGTTAGCCTATCAAATAATGTAGCTTATCTTTCCATTTGTTTATGGTTTCGGTTGTGCCAAGGTTTATAATTTTCCTCATACAGATTCTCTTCATATTATGTAAGGTGTATGACCAGATATTTTAGATTCTGCACATGTTATGATAAGTTTATGACAAGATATTTTATTTTTCTTTATACTCTATACATCAAGTATCATTTTCTTATATTCTAGCATATTTATGTATATATGTTTGTATACATATACATATATAATCAATTTGCAACTGTTTCCATGTAAGTTTTGTATTCCTATCTAATAAGTTATTTGAAATAATCTTTCAATAGATTCCATTAGGGTTTCCAGGTATACTAACATCCTATACGACAATAGAGAGAGATCTCTCACCTATCTTTCTAGTTCTTATACATATAGTTTGTTAGTCTTGTCTAATTACTTTATCTAGTACAGCCAATAGTTGCAAAAAAGTGACAGGATTAATGGCACCCTAAAGTTTTTTCTGATTTCATCAGATTGAGTATGATGTAGGTATTTATTTATACATCTGTGTATATTTGTATCTATGTATTTATGTATCTATCATCTATCTACTTATTCACTATCATGCTAAGGAATATATCTTATTTTTAGATGTTTCATTATAAATACTTGTTTTTATCATAATTTTTTGGCATCTGAGAAGATACTCCAGAATATTTTCTTATTAAATATACTATATGTTCATGTGTAACGAACTGTATGAATTGTTTCCATCGATTAAAACGTCCTTGAAGTCTTGTTACAATCTTTTTATAATAGAGTTAGAAATTTCTCCAGAATTGCTATAAATTTACCTAAGAATCCAGACTATTACGTGCACTGCTGTGTTTCTACCACTCAGAATATTGTAGGGCACATAATAGGTTCTCATTGTTAGTCAAATAACTGACTATCATAAAACAGTTTCCTTTGTTTTATTTTGATGTGTAATACCTGTCAGGTCTCTAATAATAGCTTTCGTTTATTGAAAACAACTTAGTTTAAATTAACCTATGCATTTTAAAATAAAATAAACCTTTTTAGTTTAAAATAAAAGTACTTAGGCAATACATATATTTAAATAATGATTTGATTCAGAAAAAAACTCTCAAAAACTTTTCTTCATATACTAATGTCGTCAATGTTTTCTTTCCACTTTTTACCTACTGATAATGTTGTAGTCTGGAACGCAGATGTGTTTCTCCTTTCTTTCCTGTATATTCTCCATTTCTTTCTCTCCTTTATTCATTAATTCTCTCTTTACTTAAAGCTGCCTATAAATTTTAAATTTTAAACATTTTTCTTCTTTACAAGCTTGCTTGTTTTTTTGTGTGCAAGAATAAATATTGAATTTTATCAAATGTTTTCAAGCATCTGTTGGGAAGCCTATATTCTTTGTTTCTTTTGCTACATTAATAATATTTATTTTAGTACAAGCTTTTCAGGTATTAAATATTCCTTATTTAGTGTTGGTGGGGTCCTGGGGCAGGCATAGGCACTGGATTATGGTGATATTTTTATATCTTATAGAATTATAGTGTTTAGCATTTTTTCAAGATTTTAATATCAACATTAATAAAGTTAATCAACTCCTTTTTTAACCCTTATTTTCTGTGTTGTTCTAATGATGAGACTATATTACAATGTATTTGTTTTAGAATAATTTTAGTGACTTCAATAACAAAACTCAAATTGGTGAAATTTTTAACATTATTTTTGTTTGCTTCTTTTGTGACTATTTGTGTATTTAGTTTTCACTATGTGGACATACGTATTATTTTACTACAAGGGGTACTATAAAATGATCAATACTGTAGAACAAGTTCTCAGATTGAAATTGAGTTTGAGCTACTTTATTTAGAACACAGAGAAAGGAACTGTCAGAAAAGGAGCTATTTGATTTAAGATTTGTATTTAAAAAGATGGAATGATTGAGAAACCGAAATTAACCCAATGTAACTATAGTTCCAAAAGGGAACAAATGTAGAAAACAATACATCCAGGCCAGACTGTGGATGGTCTTATATACTAGCAGTGAGTTTAGAAATGAATTCTTTCTCCCTTGGACTAAAATTAATCTCTTTCCATATCTGAAATCTCAACTGGAATTTGAACTTCATTTTTTTTTAGTACAAGAAACATCATAATTCTCTACCTATATAGTGATCATAACATTTCCAGATCAGTGTGAATTACCATTTTGGACATTACAATATCTCCTGTGGCATTCTACTTTCAGGTAATTATTGAATAAATTAAGCACTATATTTGGAAATTCCCATAAGGTGATTGCTATTTGATTATCCAGCTTCATATGTATATTTTAACCTTGTGTGATTTGCTAGTACCCGATTCCTTTACCCCAACATACTTTGCACTTCCTTTGATCTACTCTATCTGATAAGTAAAGGCTATGCTTCCTTGGTGAATTATTTCCAAATGTTCAATCCTTTAGATGATTTCATAACATTGAAAACAGCGGATAACTTGGTCTGAGCTAAGTTTATCTATCTAAGTTTGGGCCACTATAAAAAAAGTACCTTAGACTGGGAAATTTTAAATGACAGAAATTTAACACAGTTCTGGAGACTGAGAAGACCAGGATCAAGTCATCAGCAGATTCAGTGTCTAGCAAAGGCTCATTTTCTTGTTCATAGATGGCAGAACTGGAGAACAACTCTCTTACACCTCTTTTATAGGGTCACTAATCTCATTAAATTCCATTGTTCCTGTTGTGTCAATAACAAGTGAGTAAACTTTGATACCTCTGAAATCAAATATGCCAAAGTCGGGAAACTTGACTTGTGCTGATGAGTCTACTACTCCGACACAATGTATCAAAAACAAAACTATATACTTAACATTCCAATACACATCATCTATCTATCTATCTATCTATATATCTATCTATCTATCATCTATCCATCTTTCTAATAATCTTGTTATACAAATAAAAGGATTTCTCTTCGTTTTGACAAAATTTACCACCAGATTTGGTGAGCCAAGGGTAGTTCAGAAAGATGGAACCATGACACAGTCCTCAATCCATAGCCCTTTCAGGCCACTTCTTGTACATATTCAGGACTTATTGTTCAGTGAATGTGTCATGCCTGCTGACATGCTTATGCTTTCTTCTCAGTGTTTTCATCCTGACATGTGTTATCACTTTACAAACTCTTGCCAGCCATCAAAATTAGCTCAAATGCAACCATGTGAACCTTTCTTGTGTCACATACAGATATTGTCATTCCCTCCTCTATGTTCCATTTACATAGTTTTATTTAAATGTGTATATTTTTACCTCTCCTATATGAATGTGACACTCTCTCGAGGATTGGAATGACAAGATTCATTTTTATTTTTCTTAATTAGAAATATGACAGAATTATACACATACATATGTAAATGAGCAATATAATACTATGGAGTTAAAAAAAAATTATACCGTAGGTTCCACATATGTAGCTTAATATTGTATTACTATATCTATGACACACTTTGTTCTGTTGCTCTCCTAATTCTGTAGTTCTTAAAATTTTATACATATTAGAATTACTTGCACACTTTTTAAAACATGGATATTTCTGGCCTCTACCATGAGAAATTCATTTGTACATTTTAAACAGACAACGTGTCTTATTGTGATGCAGATAATCCACAGATAACACTTCAAAAAACAATCTGTGTCCTACAGAAAACATTTTAATATATTCAGAACTTCACTGAAGCATAAAGAAAACAGGCTATGCATGTTAAACCAAGATAAGGTCAGATTAATTGAGACTACATTTTTTAATAAAGCTTTTGTGGCAATGCCCTTCCACCACTAGGTGTCATTGTTAATAAAATCTCATTCATTTTGTGATATGTGACATTTGACGGTTTTCTTCTCTTCATGTACAGACTTCAAATTCTTGAAAGTGGATAATTAATTCTATACTTCTGGATAGAGCAGACAGAAATCTTTTCACATACAAACATACTTTCTTGTAGTCTTTTATTTTTCCAATAAGCTTTAAATTCCTTTGTTCCTGTTTGTGTCAATAAAAGGCGAGTGAGCTTTGATACCTCTGAAACCAAATATGCCATAGTAGGGAACTGTGACTTGTGCTGATGCATCTACCTCTCTGACACATCAAGCTGAAAGCCTGTCTGCCTGTCTATCGATCTACACATTTAGACGGGTTTGACAAGCATGCTATTTTAGCAAGAAACAATACAAAGGGGAGAAAAAATATATCCTTCATTGTATTTAAGCCTCAGGCTGCTCGGGGCTTCACCCTGGGGGAATTGGATTCTTCTTCATAGGATGCAATTGTTGTCTGGGCTGAAATTTCCAATAGGCCTGGAATTACTTTCAATGACATTGAGTTAGACATGACCTCAAGGTAGAATTTTATATTAAGTGGATAACTGATGGTTGTTATTACAGGAAAAACACAAGCTCTAGAAATAGCAAATAAAATGAGTTGAATAAAGAAATTTGACTGTTATCTGGCGTTCAGAATAAGAGGGTATTCTATATGCAAGGACCTTCAATTTGGTCCTCTTTGTAGTTAGCATTTGTTTAGGAATTTATTTGTTAGATACTTGGTCCTTAGTTTTGATTAGCATGCTTTTGAATTTTTCTTATAACACTGCTTTCAAAACTGATTGCAAAACTAAAGTTTTGTATGGTCCAGGCAGATAATACAGCTTTCTTTTTATCCAAGCTTTGATTGTACATCAACTCATTTATTTACAAATATTTATTATTCCACAGACATTTTATAGAATCAGAAGTATGTAGAGTATAATAGCTACTTGATTTTTGTTATTAATATGCTCTATAAAATATTAAATTAAATGTAAATATTTTTGAGGAGTCATGGTTAACTTTTTGCATTGTCTTATGTAGTAAGAGAAGTTTTGGGAAAAATAATTATAAAATGTCTGAATAATTGATAAAAGATAATGAGTTTTAACTTTGTAGATATGGGTGTCTAATTAAATAAAATATTTGGATATTTTAATTTCACAATAATTAAGGTTTAGTCAGCTAATAATTATTCTCTATATCTGATATCTTCAGTCATTAAAGGAAATGTCTTACTATTTATGTCAAAAATGCCATTTCAAAAAATTGAATAATTCCAAGTTTTGTTTCATTAACAATTCATTAAAAGTAGTATACAATAAGTTCTCACTTAACGTCACCTATAGGTTCATGAAAACAGGGACTTTAAACAAAATGACATATAATGAAGCCAATTTTATCATAGGCTGATTGATATAAATAAGAGTTAATTTGCTGACATATTTACTGTCATAAAAAAAATCAATGAACTTCTAAACAAAGACTGAAAGCATTTCTAGTATTAAACATTAAAATAAACGTGAGTCATGCATTCATTCAAGAAAGATTAGTAAAAACAAATAAGATTATTTACTTAATTTTTGGTGGATCAATGAATGATGATGGTTGTAGTAGCAGTAAATAAAAATCAAAGAGTAAGTGTTTGCAAAGCTGCAACAGTGAGAAGCACCTTCTCTTGCCACACAATTAAAAGTCAAATAACAAACATGGCAGCTTGCTGAGTGCTCCCATCTGCATTGTTCACAATCGTGCATTTGTTTGATTACTGTAGACCATACAAATTTTCATCTTACAATAATTTGCATTTCTTAATTTATTTTTCAACCCACTTTCCCATTTAAGAAAGATTAAAAATAAAAAAACAAGATTGCTATTTACCCACCTAGTTTAGTTCAGGGTCACAGATGGCTGGAGCTTGTTCCAGCAGTGGTAGGAATCCACCCTGAATTGGACATCATCCTCTCTCAGGGCACACTCACACACACACACCCACACTCACTCCTGCTGAGGCAGTGTGGAATGTGACAATTCATTACACTTGTACATTTTGGAATATGGGAGGAAACTGGAGTACTCAGAGAAAACCCAAGCAGGCATGGGGAGAACATGTAAACTTCATGCAGACAGTGGCCTTGGCCAGGAACTGATATTTTTTCTCATAAACTGTATCACAAAACAACATCGAACAAAACACTATTTAACACTAAAGTGATAAATATTTTAGAAATATTTCCTCTCTGAAGTTTTATAGAATTACCCATTTTTCCCATTTCATATTTAGAATGAGCTTTATTTTATTGTATTTTTTATTGTAGAGACAAGGTCTTGCCATGTTGCTCAAGCTGGTCTAGAACTCCTGGGCTCAGGCAATCCTTTTGCCTTGGTCTCCCAAAGTGCTGGGATTATAGGCGTGAGCCACCATGCCTAGCCTAATGAGGAATTTTGTAAAAGGAAAAACACTGCTGAATTCATTTAAAGAGATAAATGGTTTATGCATTTTGACATGCTTTGATTCTTTACACATTTCTTCAGGATATGAATCAGTAATTTAGTTAGCTTAAGTGTACTGTCATTTTTATACTTTTGGAGAAAAACAACACATTTCATTATCATGAATCAATTATTCTTAAACAGTAACATGCATAATGTGTTTTAAATTGAACTGTGTTTACATATATTAAACATCTCAAGCATAATTGACACAATTATACTAAACAAAGAGGACTCAGTTATATTCTGGCTTCTCATGATTAATTACCATTTGTTTTGATTTACACAGGATTGGATAATTGAAAGAACCCACAAATATTAACAATATATATTCGAATAAAGATATAATAGATGTAAAAGATAAGACATAAGAGGAGAAAAAGTGCAAACACTTGAAGACATCCAAAGACATGCAGGCACAGGCATCATTGTCCTTTATTAGTCATACTATACACACTTCAATTTTGGATTATGAAGCATCTATATATTTGTTTCAAGAAGCTCAGGCTTGAGTTTGCTGAGGAGTATTTTATATCCCCCATTGGTCAAGAAGATAAGCTGGGCTCTGTGACTGATTGAACCAGGTGCAAATCATCAATCTAAACTCTAGGGGAGTTTCAAACTTTAAACAGAGTATTTTAAGTCACTAGCTAGCACATCTCATCCTTATCTTGCTCAGAGGTCAGTATCAGCCCTCCAGGCATGCTCAGAGATAAGCGTACCTTTGTCCCAGTTCCACCTTTAAGATAATTCTATTTTTACACACTACTTAAGCCCAGCTGGCCATTTAAGAACTCAATAGCTGAGTATCCTTGGTATTTTTAATATCTTAATGAAAAATGAGTCAAGTTTTTCAACCTACAGTTAAGAGAATAAGCTTGTATTATCAACTAGCAATTTTTGCTTCTGTTCTGTGACTTCCTCAGCTAAGTAAAATGACCTTCCCTTTCTAGTTAGATATAATCAGAAGTGTTCTTCCTTGTTCTCTAAGCTGAGCTCTTTGAAATCTACCTATACAAAGTCAGGAAAAGGACAAAAAAACTTACAAAAAGCAACCATTCCAACTGTATTCCTATCCACATTCTTTTGTTATTAACACAAATAGAATCTCTCCTCTTTCTCCTTCCATCTCACATGCCATATCCATTTCTTGTCTCTAAAACGCCTAGAGGCTGAGTAAAGTAAGTGCTGCATATATTTTTAAATAATATGAAATGAAGACCTGGGCAAAAAATAAGTTGTTCTCCTCAAAATATGTTGCTTTCCTTTTTATATTTTTGATAGTATACCTAGTATTTTGTTCCTAGCCTTGCTCGGTTAGTAAGCATTACAATAGTTTTCTCTGTATACATTTTTTTCTCCAACTGTCAAAATACACATATATCAGATTTCAGTTGGGTAATTGCTAACATTTAAGTCTAAGTCCCTATTGACTTTAAATTAAGCTGCCCAAAACAAACATAAATTTATGTGCTAGAGAATATATGTATAAGTGATGAGCGAAAGATGCTTCTTTCCTCATTCTGTAATACCATCTACCCCTTTTCCCATGTTTATTTGCTCAAGACACGAGGTATGTAAGTTTAGGGACCTAAAATGATTTGTTGTAACCACCGTCACAGTAAATATAATCTTCATTATTGAAAGATCAACATATTAACATGTGTTATTATTAGGGTAATACTACCATAAATATGATCATGGTAGATAATGATAATAAGTTAAATGTTAATTTGATAATCTTGTATGTTTGACTGAAATCTTTCAAAATTAAAACGTCTGAAAATAAAACATGAATGTTATTTTAAATAATGTAAGGTTGGCTTGAATTTATGGTCACCTAAGTGATTTAAGACAACAAATTGAGACTAATTTAATCTTACAAAGGTTTGTGTATAAAACTGTATACAAACTTATACAAATTTTATACAAAATATATACTTTCTATGTAACAATTTATATAAATATAACCATAGGTTTTATCTTATTTTTTCAAACTTATTTTTGGATTCTGGCGTCTGTCTTTTTTTGAGTCACATTTATGTCATTCAGAAAATATGATTGACAACACAGCAGCATACATATATACATGTCATGTGCCACATAAGTGCATTTTAGTCCACAATGGAATTCATATAAGATGGTGGTCCCATAAGATTATGATGGAACTGAAAATTTTCTGATGCCTAGTATTGTCATAAAACAATGCATACATTTGTGGTGATGTTGGTGTAAACAAACTTACTGCACTGCCAGTGGTATAAAAGCATGGCACATACAATTATGTATAATACTACACAATACTTGATAATGATAGTAAATGACTGCATCATTTGTTTATATACTTACGATACTATACTTCTTATCAGAATTTTAGAGTGTATTCTACTTATTAAAACAACAACAACAACAACAACAACAAAGAGTTAACTGTGAAACAGTCTCAGTTAGGTCCCTCAGGAGATATTCCAGAAGAAGGCATTGTTATCATAGATTACAACTTCGTGTGTGTTATTGCATCTGAAGACCTTCCAGCGGGAAAAGATGTAAATGTGGAAGACAGTGATTTTAATGATCCAGACTCTGTGTAGCCCTTAGTAAATATGTACACTTGTATATTCAATTTTAACCAAAAAAGTTTACAAAGTTTAAAAAGTTTAAAAAGTCTATAGAATAAGGATATAAATAAAAATATTTTTTGTACAACTATGCCATGTGGGTTTTTAGTTCTCTTGTTACAAAATAGTGAAAAATGTAAAAAAATATTAAAAGTATATAAAGTAAAAACATGGTAGATTTTCTTCTTTGAAAAACTTGCCCATGGCAAGTCTTCCTGCCATGAAGTTTCCTTTTCCTCTTCTTTCTCTACTGAACTTTGTTTGAAAACTTAAAAAAAAAAAAAGTAAAAAACACTTCAGTATGCTAAGGTAAATTTATTATTAAAGAAATAAATACTTTTAAAATACATTTACTCTAGCCTGTTTGCAATATTTATAAGATCTACAGTAAAGTACTGTCATAACCCAGTCCTTCACATTCACTCACCACTCACTCACTGACTCAGCCAACTTGCAACTGCCAGTCTTGCAATTTCCATTCATACTAAGTGCCCTATGCAGATGTACCATTTTCTACTTTATGCCATGTTTTTACTGTACCTTTTCTATGTTTACGTGGTTAGATACACAAATATTTATTATTGTGTGACAGTGACCTAAAGTATTCAGTACAGTAGCATGTGGTTCAGGTTTGTAGTCTAGGAACAATAGGCTACATTATGTAGCCTAGGCGTGTAGTAGGCTATACCATCCAAATGTGCGTAGGATGTTTGCACATGGTAAATCATTTAAAGATACATATCTCAGAATGCATCTTCGCTGTTAAATAACACAACTATACATATGAGGGGCCACATCCAAAAACCCATAATTGTTTTCTGGAGGAGGGGTCACTTGTAGTAAAGTCTTCGCCCGATAAGTAGTGTTGTAGGAACCCATCTACATCAGTGTGTCAACTAGTATTGTGAGAGGCTGCATTTGGCTTCAGTGAATTTTTATTTGGGGATTGATTCTATCAACGCGTTTGCCCATTTCATGATGGTGATTTACTAGCACACCTGCCTACACTGCACTGAGTGCTCAGCGGTTTTTGACCCCAAACGGCAAGACCCCCATGCCCTACCCCTCCTATTCAACCAATCTTGCCCCTAGCAACTTTTTTCTTGTTTCCCCAGATGAAGAAAGTCCTCAAAGGGTAATATTTTGCTGATGTGGAATAGGTGAGACAGAAAATGGCAGAAGCACTGAAAGGCATCAAAATTGATGATTTCAAAAACTGTTTTGAGCAGTGAAAAAACTGTCTTCATAGGTGTATTGCCTCAAACAGAGAGTAATTTGAAGGTGACTGACGTTTAAACACATAAGAATAAATACACACGTTTTTATAAATAAATTCAGTTTTGGGGGTTCCCCATCGTATAATGAAAGATATACGTATATTTGTGAATACATGTATGATTTTGTTAGAATTTCTTGATTAGATTTGATGTACTTTTACATGGTCTTTTAATAATATTGCCAAAGGATAACAAGGATATTGAGACAGCTAAAATATAAACAATCAAAACTTTAAAAATTAAGTGTAAAATAATGCAGCATTTGTAATAAGCAATCCAGATGATTAGATTTATGATTGTCAGTATTATCCTAATAATAATGAATGCCTGTGTGTCAAAGTTTCAACATTAAAGATTATATTTACTGTAACATTAGTAACAATAAATCATTTCAGTTTACCTAAACTGTCTCACCCTGTGCTATGCCTTGAATAAATAAACATGGGGAAAAAGGTAGCATTGCAGGTGGAAGAAAGAAGCATCTCTAAAGCCCAGGTTTGCACTGTAGAAATGAAGTTTTGCTAAAATACTTGGAATAAACTTGAATATATATAATATATATATGTGTGTGTATATATATATATATTTAAGATGATCTAAAAAAGAAAGTATAAGACAAATTGTACAATATCTTGCAGATCATAAGGGTTTGAAAAGTATTTCAAGTGTGATAAGGAGACCACTTATCAAGGAATAGCAAGATGAAAATTATTCTTTTGGGCTCTAGATGTAGAAGGGTTAAATAGAAAGTAAGCACAGATACAGGAGTACAGGAAGGAGGCTATCACAATAGTCTAGGCAACATGCAATTTGACTTGAAGTAGTTTAGTTGCATTGGGAAATACTGAATTCATATGTATTTAGAAGATAGAGATGAGTGGATTTCATAATTTTCAGTAGAAAATGAGACTGGACATGGTGGCTTACACTTATAATTCCAGCAATTTGGGCGTCTGAGGATTGCCTGAGTTCAAGAACAGTCTGGGCAACCTGATGAGAACTCATCTCTACAATAAACCAAAAAATTAGCCAGGTGTGGTAGTTCACGCCTGTAGTCCTAGCTACTTGGAAGGAGGCAGAAGGATCGCCTGAGCCCAGCAAGTTCAGGCTGAGGTGGCCTTGAGCATGCCACTGCACTCCAACCTGGGCGACAAGAGCGAGACTCCAACACATACACAAAAATAAAACGAGGAGGAAATGAGAAAAGAAAAAATGGAGAATGAAAAGAATTAAATCAATATAATTGTTATTGAAAAGAAAAATTTTCTACTACTCAGTATCTATTCTAACTTTTAGAACAATAACAAGGCATTACGAATTTCCTAAACATTACTGTGACATCTGTATTGGGACCTCTTTAAAATATAAGTTATCAGAGTGCACTTTCAAATAACCCTTTTGAAGTTTACTATCTTATAGTTTTACTGTCCACCTTCCTTCTCCTGCTGAGTTTCATGAAATTTCATCTTCATCATCTGAATGATCTGAAACTGATCCTTTTCTGATCTCAAGACAGTTTTGATTGTCCCAAATTTTGATGTGCTAAGAAATCAAAGTGGGTCAACCACTGGTCTGGTTTATTTAAAGCATTTTTTCTTTTTCCTTCTTACATACTGGCATTCATAAGAATTACAAAGTCTTGTTATAATTTTTTTTCTACAATACAGTTTGGGAAACCAAGTGAGTTTAGCATGAGTAGAAATTCACAACCAAGGAAATGTACAAAGAAGTTAAATAAAATGAGGACTAAACAGGTCCATGATGTTATCAATATAATAATGATCCTAAGATGAACAAGTTAATGTAATTATGATGGTGGAAAAGATAATAGAAGGGGTAGTGAGAAGGCAGGCATGGCATATGTAGGTGAGTCT
The DNA here is from genome assembly GCA_963574415.1 of Tarsius wallacei. NCBI lineage: Eukaryota > Metazoa > Chordata > Mammalia > Primates > Tarsiidae > Tarsius > Tarsius wallacei. The sequence goes on along the minus strand of CAUYQG010118296.1, from coordinate 21,039 downwards.
TTTATTTATTTATTTAAAATACATTTAAAATAAAACTGAATATATTTAAAGTTGATACAATATGATTTTTATAAACCTACACAAAATGAAATTACTACAGTCAAACTTACCAACATATTAATCTCCTCACACTGTTACCAAGTTTTTTGTTTGTTGCTTTTGTAGTTAGAATACCTGAAATCTACTCTTTTAGTAAATTTCTATTAAACAATACAATATTAACTATTATCGTTATGATGTATTGTAAATAAAACTTTTCCATTTTGCCTAGAAAAAAGATTTAAAAAACAAAGCATTAGATAAGGTAAGATGAAAGAACAAGGGGGAATATTATTTAGAAGAGATTTTAGGGGGTTGTGTTATAAATAGTCAAATAGTAAGGTTTGGTCAGATGAGTCAGTTAAAATTCAGGAAAACAAGGTTCACATTATCAGAAAGCTATGAATTCTTTCTTGGCAGAAATTCACTTCTGTATCTCTTTTCTCAAGATCACTAATTACCTAGTGAATCTGAGCCAAACTTTTTACCTTGAAATATGGTCTTTTTTTTTTTTTTTTTTGAGTTGGGAGTCTCACTCTGTCGCCCAGACTGGAGTGCAGTGGCCGCCCCCGGCCACCACAGCCTCGACCTGCTGGGCTCCGGCGATCCTTCCACCTCAGCCTTTCAAGTAGCCGGAACTACAGGGGCGTGCTACCACGCCCGGCTAATATTTTTGATTTATTGTAGAGATGAGGTCTCGCTTGCCCAGGCGGGTCTCGAACCCGCGGGCTCAGGCAATCCACTCACCTCAGCCTCCCAAAGCGCGGGATTACAGGCTGAGCCACTGAGCCCGGATGAAACATGATCTTATTGTTTTGATCATTAAAGTTGAAATATGACCACCACTATTTGCAAATTTTCTTATCAAAAAATCAATACAAGATTTCTTATCAGAAAAGCAATGTAATTATAAAATCTATTTATTTACTGACTTTAACAATGTTTTAAATCATTCATATATTGTATATTCTTATTATTCTATATAAATGAAAAGTAACTTGGAATTTTTTAGTATTATTTGGAGAATATTGAATACATTTAGACTTAAAACTTGTGTTTTTTTCTAAAACATACTCTCTGGAATTGTCAAATTGATTTATGATCTTCAATATAACAGAAAAATAACTATAAAATTAATTTAAGATGCATGGTATTAATTTTGACCACACTTATTTTCAGGAATGTAACTTTTAATGTTGTTAGAGTAAATTAAATGAAACTTCTTCAAAGAAGATTTTAATATACCATGAGTTTTACTACATAAGAATTCAATTAACAACCACATAATAAATTTGTGGTATTAATTATATTTTTATCCACTGATGGTATAATTATATGAAAACTTACTTCATTTTATATTAAAAGTAGTTTTTTTATTTAAAGAAAATTTATAGTCAATTCATTTTTAATATTAACAACTTTTATATTATCATTAAATAGCAAGAGTTAAAATAAAAAGTAAGTATATTTAGAAGAAATAAAATTAGATCTATTGTTCATATCACATACAAAAATCAACCTATTAATTATGTTTCTAAATGTAAACATGATACCAAGAAGCTGACATGGATGAATTTATAAAATGAAGATAGAAAAATATTTTGATATGTGTTTTCATTTCTTATTTATTTGACAAAATTATAGCATTTATTGTGTACAGCCTGATGTTTTGAAAAGTATGTATTTTTAAATGGTTGAATTGAGTTTATTAACATATGCATTACTTCATATACTCATTTTTGTGTGTGGGATGAGGACACATTCCCTCTGTTAGTCATTTTAACAATACCTTTTTTAAAAAATTGTAGCCACTATGTTTTACAACAGATCTCTTGAACTTCTTGCTCCAACTGAAATTTTGTATCCTTTGGCCAAACTCTTTCCACCTTTGCCATTTACCTTACCAGCCCTGGTTAAACACCACTCTACTCTCTACTTCCACAAGATCAACTGTTTTAGCTCTCATATATGAATGAGATCATTCAGTAATTGTCATTCTGTGCTTGACCTATTTCATTTAACATAATGTTCTCCAGGTTCTTCCATGTTGTCACACATGTCAGGATTTCTTTCTCTTTTAAAGCAGAATAATATTCCATTGTGTGTATACACCAAATTGTCGTTATTAATTCATCTGAAATGTAAATTCAAGGGAAATAAAATAAAAAAGAGTAAATATAATTGATGGAATTGAATTGGTAGAAATAAAATAAAACTTTTACATGACAAAAATAACCATAAAATAGAAATTAACTGGAAATCTAGGAGAAAATATATGCAATATATAAAGGGTGAATATATAAAGTATTATTTAAAAGTTTTTAAACTTGAAGAGTCAAAAAGTGGCATAAAAATGGGCACATGTGAACAAACAATTTGCAAACCATTGACACAATTTTTAAAACAAGAAATACTTAAAAACTCATTCAGACAATGAACAATGTAGACAACATTGAGATGTGTTTTCTCACCAATCAAAATGGCAAGAAGTTAAAAGAAATGTTTTGTTGTATCAGAAAGTCAATGCTTCATAACTTCTGCATAATCTTTGTCTTCCTTATTGCCAATACATTTTATTTTTTTGTTTATTTATTTAAAAATTTGATTACCATAATAGGTCTTAACTTTGGCTGAATTAAGGTTTTTCGCTGGGTGCAGTGGCTCACGACTATAACCCAGCAATTCTTTTTAAGTCAGGGTCTCTCTTTGTCACCCAGGCTAGAATGCAGCTGCACAATCTTGACTCACTGTAGCTTTTAACTTCTGGACTCAGCCCATCCTTCTGACAGACTCTCAAGTAGCTAGGACTATAGGCATGTGCCACTGAGAGAGGAGACAGACAGAAGCTGGTAAGGCTGACAGAGAGGAAGAGTCTAAGACTTAACACCTGTGGGAATGTCCCCTGCACCACCCCCATTATAATTGTTGGCTGGAAATGTGGGTAGTATAGTTAAGAACATCCTTTCAACCCAGGACATACGCTAAAAGGGATTTTTTTGCTGCTTAAAAGTAGGCACAGTAGCTTAACTAGATGTCCTAGCTTGACCTTGGCTTATTATAATATCATTAACATAGCATTTGCATTGCGGGTTTACCCCACCCCCGTGGGCTTTTCTGTGGTACTTATGGGTAATATTCCAGCTGGAGTAACTTTTTTCAAAGATCCACATGTGTAAGGAGTGGATGAGATGTAAATGAGAGAAACACCCTCAGAAAAGGTAAGATAAAAACCATAAAAAACCCTCCTAACAGCAGATAACCCACTGGTGGAGCCCTCAGGTTTTCTAGAGAGCTTTGTTGTTTAATAAACTTCTTCTTTCGCTCATCCTTTTGGTGTCTGCCTTCCTTAATCTTCTTGATCGAGGGACAAGAACCCGAAGTTGCTGGTTTAAGCTGACAGTGGAGTTCAAAACTCCTGCAACACCACCACACTTGGCTAATGCTTTGATTTTTTTTTTTTTTTCGTAGATACGAGAGGTCTCATTGTGTTGCCCAAGCTGTCTCAAACACCTGGGCTCCAGCAATCCTCCCACCTCGACCTCCCAAAATGGTGATTACAGTATACAGTTATATAGTATATAACCATACTTTAAAGAAAAGATATAATCACCCAGGCAAATTGGGGAATTAACTCAAGTATCTGCACCCAGGGAGAAAACTTAATTCGGCCAAAATTAAGACCTAATTGTGGTAATCAAATCATCCTGGGTAACTGATAATATTGGATCCATATACTACCTACATTTAAGGGATTATTTTATCTTTATAACTTTTTAAAATTAAAAGTATCATCAAATACTTTTGAATGAATTAATAATAAATTTTAAAAAGAAAAAAGGCAACATATTCTGTTTGTTGGAAAAGAAATTACCTCTCATATATTGCTGATGGGAATGCAAACACGTACAATTATATGAAAGGTAAATTGACAATATCTAACACACACATACACATTTACCTTTAGATAAGGTATCCTCCCTTTAGTATCTTACCCAGAAAATAAATATCCAACAATATGAAAAGTATATTAACACATCCATATATTGTGACATTATTAAAAATTAGAAAATGTAGTAAATGACTGGAAAAAAACCCACACATATGAGAGTTGCAAAATATATTATGGTATTAAAATATTATGGTATTAAAATATTAAAATGGTCTACTGTGAGCCATAACACAAAATAACTTTGAATTAATATGGAATAATTTTCAAAATATATTATGTAGTGCAAAAAGCAAAATACAAGACAACATCTATAGTTTGCTAGTTTTTATGTATGAAATAGGGGGAAAAATAAGTATATACATATTTTCTTATTTTTGTATAACAAAACACACACACATGCACTTATGAAGAGTAAAACTGGAACTGATGAGATTGCTCACCTACAGTGGGAGGTTGAAATGTGTGGAGAGAATGAATGAGGAGTAAAACAAATGGGGTAGAGAGTATAAGGGGATAATATCTCTCTGAGTATGGCATTACTATTACTTTACCTTTTATATTATATTTCACATCATAAGAAATCAATAAATAGTACTATCAAACATGGTAGAAAGTGGAATACAGAGACAAACATACCTAACTATACTTTAAAGAAAAGTATCTGTTGAACCAACCAGACAAATTGGGGAATTAACTCAAATATCTGTTGAACACAGTAATATGACTATATAATTTCAAGTTAAAGGCAAAATAGAACTGTACACAAATATCAAACCATAGTTAGCAATTTATTCTTATCAAAGATATTGACTAGCAGTTGTATAACTGTGTGTATTGTAGCACTAATAAATAAGTTAATATATTAATACCAATAATAACCAAGTGCATTACTGTTGGATAATGACATTGCAAATCTGGAAAGAGGAAAGTCTAGGAACAGCCCTCTGCTGTTGAATTGGAAATGGAGTTGTCTGAGCAGCCATTGGGACAAAGCTACCACCTGTGGGATTATGATTAAATGCCTCTAAGTTAGAATCCCACCCAGGAGGAAAAATACAGGGTACTACTCCTGCCTGACTGCTTTGAGCTGGATCATTGGCCTTCTACCAGCTTTAGACTCAAGCAGAAACATCAGTTCTTCTTGGGTCTTAAACCTGCTGGCTTTGAGACTGGAACTTACACCATTGGTTCTCCTGTTTTTTAAGTTTTCAAACAAGAACTGAAACTAAAATTACATACTGGCTCTCCTGGGTCTACAACTTGCTGACTACAGTTTTTGGAAATTTTCAGCCTCCATACCAAGTAGGCCAAGTCTGTACAGTAAGTCCCCTACATACGAACCTTCAAGTTGTGAAATTTCAAAAATGCACACATGTACATGCATGAAAGTTAGTTCACATGTCTGACATACATTGTTATGTGTGTGCATCCTCTACAAGTGGCTGTGCTTTTGTGTACTTTACTGTATAGTACAGTGTAAAGTATAGTAGTACAGTATCTTTATTTCTAGTCCAGAATGTCTGGAATCAAGCATAAAAGCAGTGATGAGGTAGCTGGCAGTGCTAAAAAGCGCCAAGCGATAATCATGGAAGAAAAAGCGAAAATAATTGAGAGGGTGGAACCAGGCAAAAAGATGGTAGACATTGCTCGTTCTTATAACATGAATTGTTCAACCATCAGCACATTTTTAAAGTACAAGGACAAGATCATGGAACAAGTGAAATTTGTTGTGCTGATGATATCATAAAAAATATCGAAGAAGCATGACAAAGTGATGAAGGAGATGGAGAAACTTCTCAGCGTGTGGATGCAGAATCAGCATTGGCATAGAGTCCCACTCAGCTTAATGCTGATTTCAGAGAAAACTAAAACCTTTATGAAGACTTGAGGAAGAACCATAGCAAAGAATCAGAGGTTGCATCTTTTAATGCCTACCATGACTGGTTTAATCAGTTCAAGGCCAGAGCCAACTTTTACAACGTAAAAGTAAGTGGTGAGGCAGTGAGTGAAGATAAGGTAACTGCCCAGGAATTTCCTGGAATGCTTTGAGAAATTATTGATGAAGTCATGTGTTTTCCCAAGCAGGTTTTTGTTTTTTTTTTTTTGAGTGGGAGTCTCACTCCGTCACCCAGACTGTAGTGCAGTGGCCGTTCCCGGCCACTGCAGCCTCTACCTGCTGGGCTCCGGCCATCCTTCCGCCTCAGCCTTCCAAGTAGCTGGAACTACAGGTGTGTGCTACCACAACCGGCTAATTTTTTGATTTATTGTAGAGATGAGGTCTCGCCAAGTTGCCCAGGTGGGTCTTGAACCCGCCGGCTCAGGCAATCCACTCACCTCAGTCTCCCAAGGCGCGGGATTACAGGCTGAGCCAGCGAGCCCGGCTTCCAAGCAGGTTTTTAATGTGGATGAGACAGGACTGTACTGGAAGAGGATAGCAGACTCAAGTTATGTCAGTAAGAAGGAATAACTGATGTCAGGTTATAAAGCAGCAAGGGACCAGGTAACTCTGTTGTTTGGTGGCAATGCTTCCAGCAATATGAAGCTGAAGACTCTCTTAGTTTATCATTCAGAAAACTAAAGAGCCTGTAACAACATAGCCAAGAGCTCCCTTCTTGTCATGTGGAAGAGTTAATCCAAAGTCAGGGTTACACAGGCCATTTTCTAGGAATTGTTTTTCCACCACTTGATCCCAGAGGTAGAGAAATATTGCTTGGAGAAGGACATCACATTAAACATTTTTTTTGCGGCTCAACAATGCTTTAGGACACCTCCTTATTCATGGACAACTTTCATCCCAATGTCAAAGTAGTGCATCTGCCACCAAATGTTACATCACTTATCCAACCTATGGGCTGGGGGGGTTATAGCGACTTTTAAGAAATATTCCTTACATCAAATTTTTTGTCAGATAGTAAAGGCAAATGATGAATCAGGAACAACCTTGCAACAATTCTGGAAGTACTGTAACCTCTACAAGGCAATGCAATATATACAAACCCATTGAATTCACTTGGCGTGAAGTTACAGCTGTCACCGTGAATAGGATTTAGAAGCACCTTTGCATATGTTTGTTCATGAATTTTGTGCATTTGAGAAGGTGAATGAAGAGTCCAACAACATCTTCAGCAAATTAGTGACCCTCAATGAGAAACTGGTGCTAGACCTGCAAGAGGATGACTTCACTGAACTCCTTGCTGTGGAACACAAGGCCCTTTCTAATGAAGACCTGATGGAATTGGAGGCCCAGATGAAGGATGAAGAGCGACAAGAGGAGGAAAAAGTAATGGAAGGATCAAAGAGATTCACAATGCAGGAAATGGTAAGGAGTCTTTATTTGAGGAGCCATTGTTTTTGAGACACAGGATCTGAATGTAGAACTGTGCAAGAAGTTTGCAGCAGCAGTTCAGAATGTAATCTAGTGCTACCATGTCATCTATGATGAGGATGGAAGAGCTACCACCCAGACATCACCGAATTATTTTTTTCCAAGAGGGTAGATGGAATTGAATCCAGCAAGGAACAAGCACCTGTGTGATCATTGTCAGGCATGAGTGAAATTGCAGCTTGCGCTTCATTTTCTGTTGCTGCTGATCCTTCAGCCATGCCATCTCCCACCCCTTCTCCCTCCTCTAGCCAGTAACTCTTCTTGCCTGTTCATTCATTACCAGCCCCCGTATGCCAACTGTTGTAATAAACTGTACTACTGTACTTTTCAAGGTACTATACTAAAATACTAAGAATGTTTTCTTTATTTTTTTGTGTTTGTTTTTATGTATTAGTGTGAAAAGTATTCTAAACCTATTACAGTGAAGTACTATATAGGTGATTGTGTTAGGTATCTAGGATAACTTTGTTGAATTTGCAAACAAATTGGACTTAGGAACATGCTCTAGGAATGGAAGTCTTTTGTATGTAAGGGACTTATTGTACACCAAATTTTATATGCATATATTATTTATATGCCTGCACACACACACATTCTATGGTTCTATTTCTCAGCAGCACCGTGATTAAATAGATTTTCGATTTCCCTAAGCCTTTGAATCCTTTCCTTTAAATTATATAAAAACAGGCCCAACATTTTCAGTTAACTCAGTGACGGTTACATTTTGGTCCATGTCTCAGTCAGCCAGCCAAGGTATTAGAGCCCTTTCTAACTCACGAGCTACAATATTAAATTCAGATCTCTGCTTATTGAGTCCATGTCAATATAAACACTTGGCTCTAGATAGGAAGATAGATACAGTCAGAAAGAATTATAGATAGATAGCATGTGTGTTTTTATATACATAGGTCTATTTAGATATGAATTTTAGCTCTGTCCACTTATAGAGAGTCTAGAATCAATGATACTCAAGAGCAATGAGAAAATCTAGAGACAAAATCTTAATTTCTAAAATGCAATTCTTCACGAAAAAAATGAGGGTTCTTTGGAGAATTGACTGGTAGAGTTAAGACTAGACCTGGAAATACAGGTTAAACCTGGAAAAACATGCCGTGAGAGAAAGTTAGCATGTACTCAAAGAATGAAGTGATGAGGCCATGTCTAAAGGACACGTTAATGTGTCAGAAGTGAGCTTAAAGTAGCTCTTACTGTCCAAATGACACTAACAGATTCTAATTCATAGTATTAAGTAAGAATATAAAAATTCACCCAAATATAGATAAACACATCCACAAATAAACACAATGAAAGGAAGAGAAAATTCCTTCTTAACAGTAGAATAGCAAATAATAAATACTGAATGAATGATGGAATTAGAAAAGCATAATTTTGTATTTACCACAAAAAATTGTTCTTTTTTTAAGACAAACATCCTTAATGGATGATAACAATCACAGGTATTCGTCTAAAGAGAAGTCACATTTTTATATAATTTCATAATGTATCCTCATAAGGTATTTCATCACTATATGGGGCAAAAATACTAACTTTACAGAGATTGATGACATCATCAAAATGGTATGATTGATGTTAACATGGCAAGTAAAGGAAAAAATATTTATTAAGAGACTCCTGATATAATACATTGTTAAGTACTAGTGTCTTTTTTCTTATGTATTCCTGCCAAATCTACATAAAGTATATCTGATCATGAGGGAATATTTGAAAATGCCCAAATAAATGTTCAGAATCATTCAAAGATGTCAAGGTAATAAAAAAATAAAGAAAAATGTTTCAGACACTAAAATACATATAACAATTAGATGCAACTTGTGATCTCACCTTTCAATATTTTATTCTATGCTCTGTCAATTTTGTGAAATAACTATGAGCTATTCTTTAACATGACCTTTTGTTTCCATCATCACTTTCTCTGAGACATTGTCACAGTTTTTGTCACAAACACTTTTCTCATTTATGTAAATAAGTTTACCTTGATTTAATTCCTGTAGTACATGCCTAGTGTCTCTTAAACAGCAATTGTGTCAATATTCCCATAATTAGCTATTTCTCCTATAAAAACATTTAAATTTCACCTGCAATGTTGTTAGTTTTTAATTCTTTGTTGCACTTTTTATCTTTGTGAGCCAAGAGTTCAGTTTTTGTTTTTATAAAATGATACATAAATTTATTACCAAGAGACAGAGAAGTAGCAAAGCTACATGCCTTGTAGTTTGTAAACGAACCTAATACCACATGCAGAGTGGCCAGTCATTGACAGTATGTGAAAAAAGAGGTGTAGTTCATAACTGATTATGATGTTTATCTGTTTCTTTCTTTATTTTTTAATGTAGTGAGTTGTGGACTGAAGAACTATCAGATAATTTGTACTTTATGCCTTTACCCATAGTTAAAATATATCAACTGAACTTTGAACTGCTTGTTGGGGAATTTGCTGTTTAACTAAACCATGAAAACTAAAATTTGAGAATAACAGAATCTTGCAAAATGAATACTACCTGTATTTAAAAGAGCCAAATTTTAGAATTATTCCTCCAATTGACTGCTGCCCCAAAAAGATACCTTTTTTTAGTTGTGGAATGTCTCCTTTGTATGAGTTTTGTGGGAAATGGATCCCTGTGTCCTCCTTTAGAAAGTAAGGGTGGCTAGTAGGAAACATTTCACCTGATATGTTGGCAACTGAGTCATATATAAGTGAACCAAGATTGGTCACACAGATGTTCTTTTTTTTTTTTGAGTTGGAGTCTCACTCTGTCACCCAGACTGGAGTGCAGTGGCACACTCCCAGCCACCGCAGCCTCGACTTGCTGGGTTCCGGCGATCCTTCCTCCTCAGCCTTCCAAGTAGCCAGAACCACAGGCATGCACTACCGTGCCTGGCTAATTTTTGATTTATTGTAGAGACAAGGTCTTGCCAAGTTGCCCGGGTGGGTCTCGAACCCGCAGGCTCAGACAATCCACTCGCTTTGGCCTCCCAAAGTGCTGGGGTTACACACATGATCTTAAGCAAGATTTGTAAGTAGAGAAAATGACTCAAAGATTCAAATCAATTGGAGATCATGCAAAGTGGTCATGCTGTTGAAGACCAGTAGCAGCAGAGACTGTGCAGGGCTGTGGAGTTTTTGGAGGCAGTGACGCTGTTAGCAAGAACCCAATGGTATTGTGTCTGCATGGACTCGCAGACCAGATCCACAATTGACTGTGTTCTCCATTGTCCTTTCTGTTGTGCGCATCCTTCTGAGGCTGATTCTTCAGTTTTTTCTTTATTCTGTGAGCTTTTTCAGATTCTTCCAATTCTATTTTCTCCTTAACAATTCCAGAATTATTATCAATAACTTCCAGAAGCCTGCATGTATTGTCTCCCCTGCCTTAGCCTAGTTTTCCTTCTTAATTCCTCATTTGCAACACAGGCATTATGAACAATTTATATATGTGTTGTTTGCAAACCAGGGCCCTTGTATGCATTGAATCTTTCTATCTAGATTTTTTTTTCTTCTTTCTCTCCCTCCTTTTCTATTTTTTAACTTTTCACTTAAATGTTCACTGTTTTTTCTATACAGAAAATTTAAAGAACATTATCATTTCTTAAAACCTGTTTCTGCAAAATATTTTCACTTTTAAAATATTTTCTATTTTTGTTCTAGTATCCACCTTAAAATGAATCGATGTAAATACTATCAGCATTAATTTATATGCTAAAGAGGCAAAGAATGCTTGGGAAATAGAAAGCATAGTAAATAATGGTAAATGACATTTATCATTATAATTAAACATGCACACAGTATTAATAACCGATGCTTCACATTGAGGAAGTTTTCTTGTTCTGTAGTAGTACTTTTCCACACCAATTAAAAGACGCATTTCTACAGGCCCTATTCCCCATATAGTTTTCCTGATTCCCCTAATTATTTTTTATTCCATCTCTTTCCCACTGCCAGTCACTATCTAAAATATCTTTTAACAGAAAATACAAAGGCTTCCTACTCCATGTAACTTCCCCAGAAGTATGGTGTAGGTTAATGTACTTAATACAGTAAGACTTTAAAAATTCTGAGCAACAAGTTTACAATACTTCCTAGTGGTTTTCATGTTGTGAAAGGACCACTGGCTTAATTTATTGGGAGATATGACCTAAGGGGTAAAACCCTTATCAACAATTCAAGGACTCTAATGTGGTTGTTGAGAGAAGATAATGAGCGGTGGAAAAACACCCCTAGCAAAATAAATTAAAGCCTCCAGGACTGATCCTAGTTTGGGATTTTGCCTAAGGCCAGCTTTGTTTAAATCTGCTCCCTATAAATTAGGAAATAGGTCCCTGTTTTATCTCTTCCTAGGAACCATTGGTAATGCCAAAGCAAATATTAACAGTTCAGTTAATCTATGGATGCTTTCTTGGGGTTATTTTTATTATTTTTCTGGGAAAAATAAGACATTGAAATGCAAAGATAAACCTGAAAGCTGAAGAGCAACTTCTAGTTTTGTTTTCATTTTGACCTCTATTTTGCATTTAGTTTTGTATTATAGGAGTTTGACGTTAATCTTTTATTCTGAAATATAAAATAATGGTCGATTTTCTTTCAGTTCACAACTCTCTCCTCCAGTTTTGTTGGATAGTGTATATTCAATTATACACCAATGAAATAAATGATGGCAATGACAAAATTAATGACAAAGTTCATGACAAATTGAGGAGATGCTTACAGAAAACTCTACTGAAATAGGTGTACTTAAGGTCCTATACTATTTATAAATATGGAAATGTGTGTCTATTCAAATGATCTTTTCAACTGAAAATATCTCAGTTTTGTCTCTCCCTAATCCTAAACCTAAATCAGAAACATAATATTCTATTTACTTTGCCCTGTAATACAAAATACTCATATTTCATCGGGTTACATAATCACAGAAAACATTACAGTTATACTGACTAGCTGGCCCCTGTAAGTGAGTTTTGAAACTTTCTATTTCCAGTTCACCTAGAAAATCTGGTGAAAACATGACCTCGTTTCTCAGAGAACTGCAGGTACCTACAGAACATACTATGTTGCAAACATTCCCTTGGGGTGATCCACTTTCCATGGTATTGAGAGGTCTAGCAACTATGAATAAAAATATATAAAAATATATAATTAATTATTACTAGCCATTCATTCTTTGACAGAATTAAATAATATTTCCTCAAAAGTCTATTGTCAATAGGCCCTCTGCTCTATTTTCCTGACTAATATCTAACTTTTGGTTAAATATCTTTATGCTATAGAAAATAGAAGTTAATTGTCTTATGTTACATAAACAAAAATAATTGACAAGAAATAATTCGAAATTTATTCAATGATATATTAGTAACAAATCATAAAATAAATGATTTGCACTAGTGAAGCTATTTATGTTGTATATACATTTTTATAATAATATTAACATAGATATGTTTTCTCTTACTCCACTCCTTCAAGTTAAAATACATAATGTAGAATTTCTCTTATAATTAAGCTTCCCTTTTTATTTCTGAAAATAACACCTAGAACACAAATGGTATGATATAGATATATAAACATTTTTACTTTATTCTCTTTCATTAAAATTATTCAGTGTAGTTGATTGTAATTTGTAATTTCTCACATTGCTGTCAAGTCTTATATAAAATATGTGAAACTTCCAATTAACACAAATCTAATAACTTTTATATTTACAATAAAATTGGCATGGTTTAATGCTTAGAAAAAGATGCTGTACTAAATAGTATTACACACTGGACTAGAAGAGTTTAGTTCCAAGCTTTTCATGAAATATTGTATAATTTATAGATTTCTTAATGTACTATACTAAAATTTCTCAATATTTTCAAATAAGACTCTCATTCTTACTATGTTCTGATGTGTTTGAAATGTATACTTAATATACATTTGACTTGCGAAATAGCAAACAAATATCCATTCAACATTACTTAAAATACATGGATTTTTTACATAATATCCAGATTTATGAATCAATTAGAAAGAGTTTCAATTTGAGATGCCATTCCATTTAATAAACATTAAATAAAACTTAGGAACTTACATTGTTATAGAACTTTAGTATTTTTGTCCATTTATATACAAAACAAAGCATATAATATTATGAGTAAAAATCCAATAAGCAACAGATTTGCATTTTGAAAAGGAGCTATTTGCAACACTTTAATTCTTCAGTTTTTCTGATCAGAAATTTCACACAAAATATATTTTATGGCATAATAGAGCAAGAAGTTCAGTTTCATATAAGCAATATAAAACACTAAATTTCAATTGTACTAAATCGTTGAAGGTGATTTTTCATACACTTTAAGACAATATCTAATCATAACGCAATAATTTTTTAAAAATTGCAACTATTAAAATGCTAACCAGTTAAGATTTAAATTAATTGTAAAATTTTGGAAAATGCCAAGTTTCTTATATTTATAGATAAGTTGGGGAAATAATTTTATACTCCAAGTAATGAATTATTTATATTAGTGCTGATGAGGATTACTGGTTACTAAATCAGAGTGTGCTAAATTGGAAGGACTAGCTCATTTATTAAAAACATAAGAAATGCTGGATACTTTCAAATACTACATTTTAAATAATATAGAAGCTGAAGAAATAAATGAGAACATCCCAGCAGCTGAAACTCAGATCAGATGAGCACAAGTTGAAGCTAAATATCTCATGAGACATCAAAGGCAAGTAAAACATTGATTAGGAAGCTGAGGTTTTAATTACAATGTGATGACAGAAGCTAACTGCACAAAATAGGCCTGAAAATATCTGTCAAATCTGTAAAACAGGGATTATAAATGTTCTCCTATCCTTGAGAATCTGCAAATAAACTTTTTGTTGACTGAAAGCCGGTGAAGAGTAGGGTAGAAGTACTTTTACCCTCCAAAAACTTCAATAAAATACAGAGCTCAATAACAACTTATATGGTAGGCTCAAAATTTCACTAAATGCCTAGTTTGGTAATTCCAACCTAAGACATTAATCTTAAACTTACATCAAGACTAGATATCTCATGTGTAGAATAAGACAAGACATGATAATACAGGCAAATCTACCAATAAAATAGCCCAATTGAAAATGAGTCAAAGCTGGGCTCGGTGGCTCAGCCTATAATCCCGCACATTGGGAGGCTGAGGTGAGTGGATTGCTGAGTGGATTGCCTGAGCCCACGGGTTCGAGAGCCGTCTGGGTGACTTGGCGAGACCTCATCTCTACAATAAATCAAAAATTAGCCAGGCGTGCTAGCACGCACCTGTAGTTCCAGCTACTTGGAAGGCTGAGGCGGAAGGATCGCTGGAGCCCAGCAAGTGGAGGCTGCAGTGGCTGGGAGCGGCCTCTGTACTCCAGTCTGAGCAACAGAGTGAGACTCCAACTCAAAAAATAAATAAATAAATAAAAATAAAAAATAAAAAACAGAAAATGAGTCAAGACAAAAACTGCTAAAATTAAAAAAACAAAAAAACCTCAGGAGTTGAATCAGTTGACATACAAGTTGGATCTTATTCTTAGCAAACACAAGTGGCAAAAGAAATTTTAGATAGTTTCTAAAATAAGAATGTTTAACAAGTAAACAAGACAAATAAAGTAATAAAAACCTAAGGCAAATATATGTCCGTATGAGAAAAGAATTGGCATATTGTAATACAAAAATTACATTAATTGAATATTTTCATAGACATATCAGCTATTGGTAAGTATATTTAAAAGGTAATTTGTGCTTTAGAAGTTAAAATGAGATTAAATATCTAGTAGAAATATTTAAAAAATACATTGAGAATGAAGAAAAACAATTGAAAATTTTAATAGTAAATAATTTTGTGACATCTGTCTGAAAGGGTTTTTAGTCTAAGGGATTAAAATGCATAATAATAATTATGCCTAATAAAGCCTATATCCATAATAGTTAAGATGTAGATTAACCTACTCCCCACAAATCAAATCTTAAAAGCTATTAAATAACAAAATAAAGCAGAACAGATTACTCATTGCTATGGTCTGAATATTTCCTTCAAAACTTGTGAGTTCGAAACTTAATCCTGAATGCAACGGTGTTGGGAGGAGAGGCCTTTTGAGATGTGTTTAGATCAAAAAAGCTTTGCACTCATGAATGTATTAATGCTCATTTTAAAAGAGCCCAGACGGTGGGGTGGGGAGTTGATCACTTTTTGCCTTTCTGCTTCAGCCATGTGAGGACATAGCTCCTCTCCCCTCCTGAGGCTGCATCATTCACAGTGACATCTTCCCTCACAAACCATCAAATGCCAAAAACTTGCATTTTCAGCCTCCAGAACTGTGAGAAATAAGTATCTGGTCTTATTAAACTACTCAGTTTGTGGTATTCTTGCTACAGCAGCAGAAAATAGACTAAACCATTTATGAAAGACTGGCTTCTCAGCAGCAACATTTATTTTCTTTAGTCGAGAGGAAAATATCTCCAAATTACTATTATTCAATTAGCATTAATAAATGAGGGCAAAATAATATTCTCAGGCATGCAAATTTGAATTAAACACTGGCAGACCCATGACATTGGTGAAAATAAATTATAAATATTTTATAGCTATTGACTAAAATCATATATTAATGATTAATCAGAAGGGTTTAAAATAGCAACAATAACATAGAATATGATATAAAACATTGTGGAGGTTCCTGAAGAAATGAAAACAGGACTATCATATGAGCCAGTAATCTCTCTCCTGGGTATATAAACCTAAAAAGATAAAGTCACCACTTTGCAAAGACATTTGCACTACCATTTTCATTGCACATTACTTCCAAAAGCCAAAATATGAAAATAACTTAAATGTCCATCGACAGATGAATGGATAAAGAAAAGTATATATAACAAATATTATACATACATAATATATATAAATCTATGTAGATCCTGCCATTTGTCGCAACATAGATGGACCTGGAAACATTATGCCAAGTGAAATTAATCAGATGCAGAAAGAAAAATATTGAATGATCTCATTTATATGTGGAGCATATATATATATATATTTTATTTTATTTTTTGAGTTGGAGTCTCACTCTGTCACCCAGGCTGGAGTGCAGTGGCACGCTCCCGGCCACCGCAGCCTCCACCTGCTGGGCTCTGGTGATCTTTTTGCCTCAGCCTTCCAAGTAACTGGAACTATAGGCACTCGCTACCTCGCGCGGCTTGTTTTTTTGGTCTATTGTAGTGACAAGGTCTCACCAAGTTACCCAGGCTGGTCTCAAACCCCTGAGCAGTTCTCTCGTCTCGGCCTCCCAAAGTGCTGGGATTATAGGCTCAAGCCACTGTGCCCGGCCCACATATTTTTAAAAGAGCTCAAGTACACAGAAATAAAGAACGAAATAGTAGCGATTAAAACCATGAGGTAAGAGAAAATGGGGAGATGTAGGTCAAACAATACAAGTACTAACACATATATAGGATGAGCAAATCTAGAAGTCTAATCCACAACATGAGGACTAAAGTTAATGAAAGTGCATTGTATTGTATTAAATAAGTAGATTTTTGCTACTCTTATCACAAAAAAGTAACCAGAAGATGATAGACATATCAATCTACTTAACCATAGTAATTATTTTACTATATAGTTATATATATATATATATATGTGTGTGTGTGTCCCGTAATAACATGTCATAAATTTAAAATATACACACAAAAATTTATTCAATAAAATTATGGATTATGAGTGATTAGAGATTAAAGTTAGTTAAATGTATGACTTACAAACATAAAATGATTGAACTTTTTAATACATGTTTACAATGAATGTGAAACATTTTTTAAAAAGTAGAATGTTAATTTCAAAACCAATAGAGAGAAAATATAGAAGAAAAAAGAACTAAAGTTCAAAAAATGTAATAGAAGGAAAAAAGAAAGAAAAAAGTGAAGCAAAATTAATGACAAAATATTTAAATCATATACATACTCATGTAAAATTATATCAATAATCACAATATGAAATTTTCCTATTCCAAGAAGAAGATTTTGCTTAAATTTTTATATAAAAATGTTTCAAGGAAAATGTAGTTTGATGTATTTAAGTACATGCCTGAAAATATGAGAAAATGTGAGTTAAAATCATTGGAAAAGAGAAAAATGATTTTGTGTGGAAGAATAAAACAGAAGAAAGTTTTTGAAAGTCCTTTAAACAAGAATTCTTAAACTTTGGGTTCATTTTCTTTACAGGGACTCCATGAATTCCTTAACGTTAAAGGTTAGTGTAAAAATTATATGTATATTCCTAAGTACATTTGCTTCATGTTTTAAATATGAATCCAGAGCTTTTGTCATATTGTTCTAAGAATTGTAATTTAACAAAAGAAAATGATGATTGTTATACATGCACTATTTGAAAAACCCGTGGTTAATCTGAGACAAAATTTAACTAAAGGTGATGGGGCCAAGCCATTTCTAAAATAAGGTTTTATCTACCAGTGCTTATCAAATATTAAAGGTTTAGGAAACTCGTGTTTAATTTATTTCTGTTATTATTATTTAGGTTGTTTGCAGAACAGATTTTAAGTCTACTGCTTTACGGCCACAGAGCCTTGCTTTGTAACAATTTGGTGTAATTAATTGGTCAGAAGATGTGGTAAAATAGTTTCACACTAATTTTTATAACAATCTAAAGCATTAAAAAGAAGAAAAAAAAAGAAAAAGAAAAGAAAACTGCCAGAATGAAAGAATTCTGATCTTAGAATTAGCCTTTCTTCTGCTGTTAGATGAGTTATCGAGGGAGTATTAAAAAAGGAACATCTATAAATCTATCATCACTGTTCACTTTGTTGTTTATTTAACTAGTCAACAAACCTTTTTTGAGACACGCTTACCTTCCAGGCACTCTGTGAGGTGCCTGGGATAGACATTAGTAAACAAAACCAGAAAGCCTCCCTGTTTCTATCTGAATACAATGAGAAAGACAGTTATTAATTTTGTATGTGAAAATCGGATATATATATATAGATATATATATATGTTTAATTATTTAATTCATGGTTACTGAATGGCTAAGATGTTATTTTTACTTGAAGTTGTAAGTTCCAAAATATTTCCTCCCTGGGCTGATATAACTTTGCCTCTCCTCACAGTTTTCTAAGTTAATTATGAACAAATCTGTGGTTTTTGTTGATGTTATTGTTGTTTTCTTTTCTTTTTCTTTTTCTTGTTTCAGAACAGGATGTGGAATTGAATTGGAGAATTCAAGGGAGCAAATGGAATATGAGATTTTCTTTGTCTCAGAGACTAACAATAATAAATGTTACTGGCATTTGTTAATCACTTAGCATATGTCAGGCACAAAGCTAAATGCCACACATACATCATGAGAAAGACACAGGTTAATAACCACCTAGTGTCTCATAGAAAGGAAGAAGACATTTGGGATATGAACTTTGGAAATTAACTTCAGGGCCTCTGTTCTTCAAAACACCACAAGACCGACAGAGGCAAATTAACCAATAAATAGCCGTATCCCAAACAGCAAGATGTTTAAAAATTTATAATTTGTCAATATCACTGAATACTTCAGTAAAATTAAAATAGAAGTCTAAAACACTTGAAAATAAAGTTAAACATATATAAAATAGAAGTCTACCTTTTTATTATTGTACTTGTCAGAAATACTTTACCAAAAGATTATAAAAGTGAATCATAATTTATCTGCATTTTTCAAATTGATACAAATTTTTAAAATATCTTATCAAGCACTTGTAAAAAATTTTGTAAATCAGCACCAGTCTAAAGACCTTTCCTTGAATTGTACTGCACTATCTCTATCCCATGTTGTAG
Organism: Tarsius wallacei; assembly: GCA_963574415.1. NCBI lineage: Eukaryota > Metazoa > Chordata > Mammalia > Primates > Tarsiidae > Tarsius > Tarsius wallacei. Next base: position 1,832 of record CAUYQG010118296.1, on the reverse strand, counting down.
GTATTTGTGTGTGATATATAAATTTTCCCATTGTAGATTAGCTGAGATTTTTTTAAAAATGTAAATTTGTATGAATCTTAGGATAAAAGAAATTTGTTTAAGAAATTTTACTAATTATAGGCATTTTCTGAATTTTTTTTATCTCACTTAACTCTAAATAATTTGGAAAAAGTCAATTAACAATAAGCCAGGACCAATAAAGAAAAGGGTTATTTTTAGCATTGTTTTTGCCAACCCCTAACGAAAGTTATACTTGAAACAAAGTTATAAGTGTGAAGAAAATTACTCTATTAATTAGAAAGTAAATGGATATCCCAAATAGAAAGCCAAGTTCAAAAAAACTACTACTATCATCTTTACTTTTTGTAGACAAGTGTGTTTAGTTTCAACAAGCATGAACAACCTCTAAAAGTACATTTATGATACATTATGAAATAGTCTTTGTAACTCAGGGGCTTTAGAATGTCAACTCCAATCATTTTATGGGTGGTCTTCCTCACCAAAGAGCTATAGTGACATTAAGATATTATTTTTTACCATCAATCACCAAACATAATATATCAAAAGTCTACTTTGTATCTGTCTGGGTATTAGCATTTTCAAAATGTATTTAAATCTTGTGGAAAGTATGCCCTAAAAGGTTTGTATGGAACACTTTTCTAAGTATAACATATGAGTATAATTATATGAATGCAACAGCACAATTGTTTAAAAAGCAAGCCTTTTTCTAGATTGTCATATTATGTAACAGCTTCATAAAAGGGAAAATTTACAGATTATCCTTGAAAAAATTTTGATTGTATCAATTCATAATGTGTGGAGAGAAACACACTCAAGATGATATAGTTTATTTTAACATTGATGAAATAATAGGTAATTTTCATTTAAAAATAAGTTAATTTATATAAAACAAGTTTTAAAAGAAAATTCGGTAAATGAAACAAAAGAAAAGACTATGTTAGATTACATAAAAAGGAATGTGGAATAAAACTTTCAAAATTTTTTCAAAATTATTATGTTAACATTTTATGCGACTTATGTTTTATCTAAGTATATTTTAACCCCATGTGACACACAGCAAATGTTGAGAATACTTCTAATAGTGCTTTGAGAGTAATAACATAACATAATGCAATTGAGCAATATAAGATTGTGATATTTTAAAAATAACTAATTGAACTTATTTTTTCAGCAGTTTAAGTTGTACAGAAAAATTGAGCAAAAGTAGTTTCCATATATATGTATCATTTCTATAACCCTTCCTCTAGCTTCCCCTAATACAAGCATACTGCATTAGAATGATAGATGAACCAGTATTGATGTTATTAACTAAAAACCCTAGTTTACATCAGGGTTCATGCCTTATGTTGTACTGTTCTGTGGGGTTTCACAAATACGTAACATTATGTATCCATCATTATAGTATCATACAAAATAGTTTCATCGCCCCCAGATTTTCTGTAGCCCCATGCCCATTTGTCCCTGCCTTTCTCATATATCTTTCCACAACTTTGGCAACCACTGACTTTTCCACTGTTTCTGTAGTTTTGCCTTTCCCTGAATTTCATATAGCTGGAATTGACCAACACAGACTTAAAGTTTGCCTATGGTAACTAAGCTTCAGACAGGCTTCTTCCTGACTGTAAGCCCTGACTTTCTTTTTCTTTTTCTTTTTTTTTTTTTTTTTGAGTTGGAGTCTCACTGCGTCGCCCAGACTGGAGTGCAGTGGCCACTCCCGGCCACAGCAGCCTCGACCTGCTGGGCTCCGGTGATCCTTCCACCTCAGCCTTCCGAGTAGCCGGAATTACAGGCACGCGCTACCACGCCTGGCT
>CAUYQG010118294.1:0-19741 GCA_963574415.1 Tarsius wallacei | reverse complement strand
TTTGGGGTCACATAACTGGCATTCATATATAACAGGTGTCCCAGTGTCTAACCCTCCTCTGTGTTTTGTCTTCCACTTATTGGTCCTTCTCCATAATAGGTGCCCCAGTTACTGGCACCTTCACCATAATAGCTGCCCCAGTTATTGGCCCTCCATTGTGGTGGATAGCCCAGCGACTGGGATACTTCCATAATGTGTGATCCAGTGAATAGGTCTCCTCTGAGATAATGATGCAGTGACTTACCTTTATATATGATGGGTGGTCCAGTCACTAGCTCTACACTGTCCTAATATTAGGTGTTCTAGTGATTGGACCTCCTCCCTGATGAGTGTCCCAGTGAATGGATGGTGATTTATGATCCAATGACTGGCCACCTGTGTGATGGGTTCCCTGGTGACTAGACACTGTTGTTGAGGTGTGACCTAGTAAGTGAGTTTCCACCTAAATGGTTTCCCTAGTTATAGCCCTCATCTGTGATGGTTATCTGTATTGTTGACCCTCCTCCACAATAGGTGCCCCAGTGATTGATCCTATTCTGTGATTGGTGTCACAGTTACTTGTCCTACTTTTTTTTTTTTGAGTTGGAGTCTCACTCTGTCACCCAGACTGAAGTGCAGTGGCCGCTCCCAGCCACCGCAGCCTTGACCTGCTGGGTTCTGGTGATCCTTCCACCTCAGCCTTCCAAGAGCTGGAACTACAGGCCTGCGCTACCACGCCTGGCTAATATTATGATTTATTGTAGAGATGAGGTCTCGCCTGCCCAGGCGTGTCTCAAACCTGTGGGCTCAGGCAATCCACTCACCTCAGCCTCCCAAAACCATGGGATTACAGGCTGAGCCACTGACCCCAGCTTGTCCTACTTTTTAATTAGTGCTCCACTGACTGAATTTTTTCTCCATTTTGTGACCAAGTGACTGGTCTTTCTCCAAATTGGATGACCCAGTTATTTGGCTTCCTTTGTGATAGTAACAACCTTGTTTCAGTAACAACCTCCTCTATAATTAGTATCTCATTGAAAAATCTTCCTCTGTAATGGATTATTTACTATCTGGATATTTTCTGTGAGTGAGTGTTACAGTGTCTGACTTTCCTCAGTGATAGATCCCAAAGTTATTGGACCCTCTCTAGTATCACTGACACAGTGACTAGCCTTCCTCTGTGAAAAATGTCTCAGTGATTAATCCTTCCCTCTGATGAGTGTCCCACTGAATAGGTTTTCTCTATGAATGCTGCACCAGTGACTGGGTCACCTACATAAAATGAGTCCTACATTGACTACTCCTCTTGATTATGGGTTTCCCAGAGACTGGGTCTCCTCAGTGATTGGAGTCCTGGTGATGGATGCTCATCCATAATAGTTGTTTTAATGGTTAACCCTCCTCTGTGATGAGTTCCCCAGTATCTGGGCCTCTTCCATAATGAGTGCCCAAGTGACAAGACCATCTTTGCAATGGGTGTCCCTGTGACTAAACTTCATCAGTGATAGATGCCCCAGTGACTGGTTCTCCTCTGTGAGGTTTGTCACTGTGACTTCTCATGCTTCAGAATGTGCCCCAGTGACTAGCTTTCCACCACAATGGGTGTACAAGTTACTGGTTCCACTCTGTGATGAGTACCACAGTCACTAGCCTCCTATTTGATGGGTGCCCTAAAGACTAGTACTCCTATGTGTTGGGTGACCCAATGACTACCATTTTTCTGTGATGGTGGTCCCAGGGAATGAGCTTCCTCTGTGATCAGAACTCAAGTACCTGAGCTTCTTCTGTGATGGGTTACCCAGTAAGTGACCCACATATATTATTAGTGCACCAGTAATTATCAACCTTCATACATGAGGGCTAATAACTAAAAATATTATAGCAGAGGGTCAGTCACTGGGACACCCATTATGGAGGAGGCCATCGCTGGGGAATCCACCACAATGAATCTGTCACTGGTTCACCCATCACAGAGGAGAACATATCATGGGGACACTCAACACAGAGGAAGGCTATTCATTAGGTTATTCATTATTGATGAGAGCTCTTCACTGGGACACACATCACAGAGATGGACTAGTCACAATGCACACCTCACAGAGGAGGACCAGTCACTGTGGTTCCCACTAGAAAGAGGACCAATCATTATGGCATGCAAAATAGAAGATGGCCAGTTACTAAGACAACCATCACAGACGAGCTGTACTCATGGGGCACCCATCACTGAGGATGCAAAGGGCCTGGCACTAGGGCATGAATCACAAAGAAGGTCTAAACCACTGTGGCACATGTCACAGAAAAAGTCTAGACACTGATCACACTGGAAGTCTTTTCACTGGGACACACATGATAGTGGAAGGCAAGTCTTTAGGGCATCCCTCAAAGAGAAGACTAGTCACAGAAGTACTCATAACAGATTAGTGATAAACACTAGGGCCCTGATTACAGAGGAGATCCAGTCACAGGAGAACAGAACACAGAGGAGGGACAGCCACTGAGACACCCATCAAAGAGGAGAATAAGTCACTGAAACAACCATCACAGAAGAGGACTAATCACTGAAACAACCAACACAGAAGGGGACTAATCTCCATAAAAAAGGAGAGCCAATCACTGTGATACTCATTACAGTGGAAGGCGAGTCACTGAGGAACCCATCAAAGAGGTGGGCGATTCTGGTAGGACCACTCACAGATGAAAACAAGTCTCTGGTAAATCCAACAATAAGTAGGTATATTCTTCTGGCATCCATAAAAGAGGAGGGCCAATGCCTGGTGCTTCTATTATGGAAAAGGACTAATGTGACAACCTTTATAGGGGAGGACTATTCACTGGGGCAATAATTAACTTGGGGGGCCAGTCACTGGTACTTCTATTGCAGAGGAAGCTTAGTCTCTGGGGCATCCATAATAGAAGAGGTTGAGTTTCTGGGGAGCCCATTATGGATGAGACCCAATTACTGGGGCAAACATAAAAAAGCCTGTCACTGGTGCACTCATAACAGAAGATGAGCAATCACCAGGGCAGCAATTACAAGAGAGGAAAAGACACTAGAGTACACATCATGAAAAATATCTAGTCACTAGAGAACTGATTGCAGATGAGGACCCCTTAAAGAGGCCCCAAACACAGAGGAGAAAGAATCACTGAGGCACCCATCAAAGGGGAGGGTCATTCACTGAAACAGCCATCACAGAAGAGGGCCAGTCACTGGGGCACCAAGGACAGAGGAGGGGCAGTCACTGGAGCACCAATAATAGAGAAGAGCCAGTCACTGAGGGCATCAATCATTGCAGCAGGTCAGTCAAGAAGCAACCATCACAGAGGAGACCTAATCACTGGGGAACACACTATTTAGCAGACCCAGTCACTGTGGTATCTATCACAGAGGAAATCCAGTCACTGGAACACCCATCACAGAGAAGAACCAGTCACTGAGTCACCCATTAAAAATAGGGATATTCATTGTGGCAGTTTGGAGGAAGGCCAGTCACTGGGTCACCAAACATGAAGGATGTCCCATCAATTACACACATATTAAGAAGTAAGTCCAATCACTAGGACACTTACTACAGAGGAAGGTCAGTCATTGATGCGCACATTACAAAGAAGGACCAAAAACTGGGGCACACCTCATTGAAGAATTACATTCACTGGGGTTCCCATAATTGAGTGTGGTGTATCACTGAGCCACCAGTTATGTAGGAGACCAAATCACAGTAACAGCAATCATTGAAAAAGGTAGTCAGGGGCACTGATCATAGAAGAGCGCTGATCATTGGGCTTTTCATCTCAGAGGAGGTGTAGTCACGGGACATCTATCACAAAGGAGGGCCAGTCACTGGGTTGTAGAACCATCTCATAATAGGCCAATCAGTGGGCACCCAACACAGAGGAGGGCCAATCTCTGGGCCAACATCATAGAGGAAGGGCAGCCAAAGGATCAACCCATAAATGTGGGTCAATCATGAAGTACCCCTCTCTGACAAGTACAAACACACCCAACACAGAGAATGGCTAGTCACTGTGGAACCCATAACAGAGGAGGGCCAACTACTTGGGTATCCATTATTTAGGAGGAGCAGTCATTTAGACAACATCACACGGGAATGTAAGAGATTGCAGAAACCATTATTTGATGGGGGACTAATCGTTGAGGCACCAATCTGAGAGAAGGACTTGTCCTGAGGCACCCATAATGAAGGAGGACCAGACACAGGTGTCTTCATTATAGAAGAGACCTAGTAACTTGGGAACCAATAACAAAGAAGGACCCAATACTGGTATACATGTAGCAGAGGAAGACCAATAACTGGTACACCCATCACAAAAGAGGCAAATCATTGAGGCAGACATTATAGAGGATTCGCGGTTACTGGGGTGTCTATGACAGAGAAGTGCCAGGCATAAAAATAAGTATCAGAGAGGATAGACAGTCACTGATAGAGGAAAACTAGTCACTAGGATACCCGGGGTGGAGAAGAGCCAGACAATGGGACACCAATCACAGAAGAGTACCAATCAATGGAACAATTATTATGAAAATGGCACAGTTATTAGGAAACCCATCACAGAGTAGGACAAGTATGTGTGGCCATGGTCAAAGAGGAGATAGCTCACTGAAGCACTGATCACAGAGGAGTTTAATCACTGGGGCACACATTAACAGTAACTCATCACTGGGGATAGTATCACAGAGGAGGGCCAGTAAATGGGACAACCATTACAGAGTATGTAAAATTAGTGTGGTGCTCATCACTAAGGACATCAATCAATAGGACAATTTTCCACAGAGGAGAAGTAGTCACTGGGTGACGCATTATAAAGGAGGCCCAAGAAATAAGACGTCAAACAGAAAAGAAGTCTTGTCACTCAACCACCCATTTTGGAGGGAGGTCGGTTAACAGGAAATCCATCACAGAAGAAGCCTAGTCACTGGGTCAGCCATCACAAAGGATGGCCAGTCATTGTGTCACTAATCACAGAAGAGGACCAGTCACTGTGGTATCCATTATGGAAAACACCGAGTCACTGTGAAACCAGTCACAAAGGAGGCTTAGTCATTGGGGCATTTATTATATATAAAGAAATGTCAATGGGGCATTGATCACAGGTGAGACCCACTGGGCCACTCATTATGGAGAAAGACCAGTCAATGGGAAACACATCACAAAATAGGGTTAGTCACTGGGGCACTCATTATGGAGGAGCCTCGGTAGTAGGAATTCCATCATAGTGGAGGGTTAGTCACTGAAGCAACAATTACGGAGAAGGGACTGTCACTGGACACCAATCACAGAGGAGGCACAGTTACGGAAGCACCCATAATGGAGGAGGATTAGTCACTAGGGTACCATGCAGGGATATCCATCACTGGACACTGATCACAGAGGAAGGCTATTCACTGGGCCTCTCAATACTGCAGGGTAGGGTGTCACTGGGGAACTAATTTTTGATTAGGGTTAGGCACAGCTCACCTATTACAGAGGTAGACTAGTCACTGGTTCAAAAATTATGGGGGACAGCTAATCACATGGACAACCATCACAGATGAGAGCCAGTCACTAGGGTACCAACCACAGTTGAGGGCCTGTCACTGGAGCACAGATAACAGAGGAGGGTCAGTCAATGTGGAACAAAACACATTAAAAGGGACAGTAACTAAGGAATCCATCACTGAGGAGTAACTGTGTCCCCAATCACAGAGGAGGACTTGCCATTGGGGCACCCATAACAGAGGAGGGAAAATCACTGAGGCATCAATTACTGGGGTACCCATCATGAAGGAGACAAATCACTGGGGCACCAATCACAGGGAAAGCATGTCACTGAACCACAAATTATGCAGGAGGCCCAGTAACTTGGAAAACCATAACAAAAGAGGACAACACACTGTGGCACACATTAAGGAGGAGGCTCAGTAAGTGAGACACCCATTACAGAAGAAGGCTAGTGAATGTGGCAGACATGATGGAGGAGGGTGTCACGTGGCACCAGTCACAGAGGAGTCACAGTCATTGAGTCACAAATAATAGAGAAGGAGCAGTCACTGGTTCAGCAAGATGGAGGAAGCCCAGTCTCTGCAGCAATGTTCACAGAGGAAGACCAGTCACTGGGACAACAATTACAGAGTAGGAAGATTCACTTGGGAACCAATTTTGGAAGAGGGAAGTCACTGAGAACACTTATAGATGAGGGCTAGTCTCTGGGGCACCATAAAGAAGGGCCAGTCACTGGGGCACCCATCATAGAAGTGGGGTAATCTCTGGGGCACCTATCACCTGTCAGGGTCATTCACTGTGGCACCTATTACAGAGAAGAGAAAGTCACAAAGACTTTCTCCTCAGGCAGATGACTCTGAGGAGAAGAGAAAGTCACAAAGACTTTCTCCTCAGGCAGATGACTCTGAGGAGACCTAGGCACTAGAAACCCATCAAAGAAGAGTTTGTCACTATGACACCAATCACAGAGGAGGGCCAGACACTGGAAACCTATCATGGGGAAAGGCCAGACATTGGGCACACATTACACAGGGTGGCAAGTCACAGGGAAACCCTTCATAAAGAATGGCTACTAATTGGGGCACCCCATATTAAGGAGGATCATTAAGCGCAACAACCATCATAGAGGAAAGTTAGTCACTGGGGTAGACATTTTAAGGAGTGCCAGTCATTGAGGTTACCATCACAGAAGAGGCCCAGCCACTGGCACACCCATAATGGAGAAATACCAGCCATCAGGGCACCCGTTATGAAGGAGGCCCAGTTACTGGGACAACCATCACAGAAGAGGGTTGGTCACTAGGACCCCTATTATAAAACAGAGCCCATCACTGGAGTGTCAATCACTGAAGAGTCACAGTCACTGGGGAATGCATTATTGAGGAGGGTTATTCACATGGGCTCCCTTTGTATAAAACACTCTTTTACTGGGGCACTGATCACAGAGAAGAGGCAATCATGGACACTTGTTTTAGAGGACGCTCAGTCACTGAAGCATCTATCAGAAAGGAGTGCCAGTCAATAAAACAGCATTCACAAAGGAGAGTCAGTCACTGGGACATCAATTATGTAGGAGGTCCAGTACCTGAAAGACCCATCACAGAGAAGTCCAACCACTGAGACACCTGTTTTAAAAGAGGCTCAGACACTGGACCATCTATGGTAGAGAAACCAGTCAAAGGATACCATTGCAGAGGAGAGCAAGTCATACAAGCACCCATCAGAAAGGAGGCCAGTGATTGAAATACTCATAACAGTGGAGGGCCAGTCACTGGGTCACCCATCACAGATGAATGCCATTCGCTGAAGCAATAATCACAGAGAAGGGCCATTCAATGGGGCACCAAACACAAGAGGAGAAAAGTGTAACACAGGCACCCATCATAGTCGATTACTGGGGCCACAAGCACAGAGGAGTCCTAGTCACCTGGGCACACACCACAGGGGAGAGTCAGTCAATGAGGCACCCATTACAGAGGGCCAGTCACTGGACCTGCTAACACATAAGAGGGCTTGCCAATAGGTCACCAATCACAAAGGAGGTCCAGTCACAGAGGCACCTATAACAGAGGAGGACCTGTCCTGGAGAACCCCTCATTTAGGAAATCCAGTCACTGGAACAGCCAACACAAAGGTTTTATCATTGGTGTACCTACTAAAGATGAGACCAAATTACTGGGAAATCCATAACCAAGAAGGGCTAGTCACCAAAGCACACATATTGGAGAAGGGCAGTCACTGGGGTACTTATAACAGAGGAAGACTAGTCACTGGTACATTCATCACAGAGGTGGGCTAGTAATGGGCACGCCACTTACTGAGAAGTGTTAGTAACTTGGATGCCAACACAGAGAAGAGCTTGTCACTGTGGTATCAAAAACAGGGGAAGGAGAGTTCCCGAGACACACATTAGGGAAGAGGGTCAGATACTGGGACCCCCATTTCACATGAGGCCCTGTCAATGGAACCTCTAACACAGAGGAGAACCAGAGAGGAGGGTATGACACTGGAAAACCAATGATTGAAGATGCCTGACTACTGGAACACCCATCACTGTGAAGGGTGATTGCAGGACAGTTAGTCAATGGGGCAGCAATCACAAAGGGTGTCCATTCAATGAAGCACCTATTAAGGAGTAAGACCAGTCACTGGGACACCCATCACAAAAAAGGATCTGTCACCAGTACACATTACAGAGGAGGGATAGTGACTGGGGACCCCATCAAGGGAGAGGCATAGCACCTATGATAGAGGAGGGCTAGTTAATGAGGCAGTCATCACTGAGGATGGTAGGTCTCTAGGATATTCATTAGGAGGACATATAGGAACTTAAGAACCCATCACAGGTGAGGGCTTGCAAATTGGGAACCCATCAAAGAGGAGACCCAGTCACTGACATATCACAGATAAAAGCCAGTCACTGAGGCATCCAACACAAAGGTGGCACAGTCATTGGGTCAACCATCACAGAAGAGGTCAAGTCACTGGGGTAACCATCACAGACAAGAGTTTTGCACTGGGAAGCCCATCAAAGAGGAAGAGCAGACACTGAGCACCAATACCAAAAGACCATTCACTTGGGAACCCATCACAGAAGTAGGCAAGTAATTGGATGCCCCTCAGATAGAAATACCAGTCACCAGAACATTCATCAGAGAGTATGGGTAGGCACTGAGACATTCATCAGAGAGGTGGACTGTTGGAAGCCGGCCAAGGAGGGCCACTGAGCATTAGGGATCAGGGGTGCCATTGACCCCAAGACCACTAGAGTGCGTTTGTGAGCCATGACCTCATTACCTCTCCCTTTTCTTTGGAATAACAGCCTTCTGTTGACATAACAGCCTTCTGTTAGTTCAAGCATGAAAACTACAGACAGGGATGAACACAAGCTAACATTAGAAACTTGTTCCCATTTCCCTCTGACTGCAGTATTGGCTTTTGTCTGGTACAAGCCAGGACCACATCAAAAAGCCCAGGAACTGAGAGCCCAACATGACCTTTTGATTGAGCCACATTATGTAAAACTGGTTTTAGTTATTTTGTTTACATTCTATTTTCTGTGTTAGGAAGAAGCAAAGGAATAGATTGTTTATCAATAGGAACATTATTCATAGGTATACTGAGTACAATAAAATAAAATATAGATTACAATTGATAGAATGATATAATATTTATAGAAATTGTATTTATACTTCTAAGGGACATTAGTCTAGCATAGGAATGGAAAGACAAGTTGGTTTTGTTCTTCACCATGCTTGAGGAAATATCTGGTGGGTGGGGGACGCCCCCATGCACCTGGTTTTCCATTCACATGGAAGACATCTGAGTCTGAATGTGCAAAATTTGAAGATAACCCTCTGTATTTTTCAATAAATGGCTTCTGCTCAATCAATTGAACAGTTGTCCATTCTCTTTCTTTTTCTTTATATCTATCCCTCCATCTTTCTCTCTATATCTATCTCTCCTACAGAATCGGCTTCTGTACTTGACAGGAGTCCAGTCTCTTTGTTTCTCCAGAATAATCGCCGATACCACCACACTTCTCAGGGACCCTCTAAATCTCTCCCCAGGGGCTGGCCTCCTGTAGAGGACTAGGCTATGGGACACATCACAGAGGAGGGCTAGTCACTGACACACCCATCACAGAAAAGAAGTGGTAACTGAGGAACCCACTAAAGAGAAAGACCAGTCTCTGGGGTAACCAACACAGAGGACATCCAATCACCAGGGTGCCCAAGATAGAGAAGGACAGATCACTGTGGCACCACTTTTGAGAACTGTCATTCAATGAGCCACCAATCACAGATGTGGGCTAATCACTAGGGCATATATCACATTGAAGAGAGTCACTGAGACACCCATTATAAAAGGGGCTCAGTCACTGGGCCATGCATCACAGAAGAAAGTCAATCACTGTGACACCCATAAAAGAGGAAAAACAGTCACTGGAGCAACCAACACTGAAGAGGGCTAGTCACTTTATACCAATCATGTAGGCTATCCTTCTCTGGGGCAGTGAGCAGAAGGAAAGCTAGTCACTGTGTACAAATTACAGAGGAAAATCAGTCATGAGGGCACTCTTTACACAGAATGCTCAGTAACTGGACCATGTATCACAAAAGAGAACCAGCCACAGTAACACCCATAACAGAGCAGAGTCAGTCACTGGTGCACACACCACAGAGAATGATCAATCACTGGGGCAATTTTCAAAGTGGAGACCTAGTCATTAGAACACTCACCACTGATGAGGGCCAGTCAAAAACACACAGACAGCAGAAGAGGGCTTGTTACTGGCACACAACACAGAAGAGAGTTAATCACTGAGACACCAATCATGAAGGATAGCCAGTCACTGGGGCACCCAATAAAGTGGAGGTGTAGTCACCAGGGCACACACATATGAAGAGTTGTTTATCACTATGGCAGTCATCTCTGAAGAGAACCAATCACTCATACACCCCTCACCATGGGTGTTAGTCACTAGGGCACCCATCAAACAGTAACTGGGCCACACATCACAGAAGCAAGTCAGTCATTGGGGCACCTATCACAGATGAGGGCTAATCATTGGGACATCCAACCCAGAGGAGGGTTAGTCATTGTGGAACCCTTAATAGAGGAAGGTCAATCACTGATGCACCCATTATGAGAAGTGCCAGTCATTGAGACAATCTTAACAGAAGAGACACAGTCACTGGAGCAACCATTACAGTGGAGGGTCAATCTCTAGGACAGCCCTCACAGAGGATAGCCAGTCACTGGGCACCTATCACAGAGAAATGCCAGTCACTGGACACCCAACACAGAAGAAAGGCAGTCACTGGCACCCATAACAGGAGTGGGCCAATCATAGTGGCACCCATCATAGAAACATGTCAGTCAAGGGGGCAACTCACAGAAGCTGTATAGTCACTGGGAAACATATCAGAGGAGGGATCGTCATTGTGGCACCCATAAATTACTTGGTTCAGATACTGGTGCACCCAAGTTGCAAAAGTGCCAGTCTCTGGGGTACCAGTCATGAAAGAGGTTCTGGCAATTGATCACCTATTAGAGAGAAGTCCCAATCACTTGGGCACCCAACACAGAGAGAGACAGTCACTGGAGCACCCATTATGGAAGAGGCACAAATACAGGAGATCCTGTCACAGAGGAGAACCACTCACTGGGGCACCCATTTTGAAGGAGGCCCAGTTACTATGACAGTCATCACATAAGAGAGAGAGTAATAGGTGCACCTGTCCCAGAGTATGGTCAGATATTGGGACGTCAATAACAGCTGAGTTCCAGTCACAGAGGCACGCATTATGGAGAAGGCCCAATTACTGTCAGAGCCTTGACAAAGAAGGGCTAGTCATAGACGCCCCCATCATATACCAAGGACAGTCACTGGGGCACCAATCACAGAGGATGGCCAGTCATAGAGCACACATTATAGAGGAGGCACAGTCACTGGGACACCCATCATAAAGAAGGGCAATTTCCTGGGGCATCCACTGTGGAGGAGGTCCAGTAAGGGAGTTACCCATTACATAGGGTTTGTCACTGGGAAACCCATCATACAGAAAGGCTAGTCAATGGGGCAGCCATTATAGAGGGTACTCCATCACTGGGCCATGTATCACAAAGGAGAACCAGTCACTATAACATCCTAATCAAAGGAAAGCTAGTCACTTGGACACCTATCAAAGAGGAGGTTTAATCTCTAGAAAAGCAATTATCCATGTACTGATTTACCCACCACACAGAAGGACTAGTCACAGAATCACCCAAATGGAGTAGTGCAAGTCACTGGGGCACCAGTCAGACATAAATCACAATGAATGGGGCTCCTAATATGGAGGATGACCAGTTATTGCAACGTCAATCAGAGAGTGAGCCATTCCACTGAGGCATGTAATATGGAAGAGACCCAGAAAATGAGACAACCATTACAAAGTGGCACTTGTCACAGGGGCGCCTATTTTGGTTTACCCATCACAGAATAGGGATAGTCACGGAGGCATCAATTGCAGAGAAGGGCAGACATTAGGACACCAATCACAGAGAGACCCAATCACAAGGGCACCCATTATGGATGCTCAGTCACCATGAGATCCATCACAAAAGAGGGCTGGTCACTGGAGACCCCATCATATGTGAAGGCCAGTCACTGGAGCACCAATCACAGGGGAGGCACAGTCACTGAGAAAACTATTATGGAGAACCAGTCACTGTAATACCCTTATAAATGTGGGACAGTTGCACCCATATGGTGGAGACTATTTAAGCGGGACACCCATCACAGAAGAAGGTGTCACTGGTGCAAAACTTAATGAAGAAAAATTTTCACTGAAGCACCGTTCACAGAAGGGGGCTGGGCCCTGGGACACCCATTACAGAGGAGGACCAGTAATTTGGTTCACAGTCACCAGGAAGAGATAGTCACTGAAACATCATTACAGAGGAAAGCCAGTCACTGGGGTACCCATCACAGGAGGGTTAATCACTAGGACATCCATTATGAATGAGGGCCAGTCAATAAAGCACTGATCACAAAGGAGTGTCAGTAACTGTGACATCTATCAGAGAGGTGGACCAGTCACTGGGGCACCCATTATAGAGAAGTACCAGTCACTGGGCTTATAATATGGGGGGGGGGTCAGTCAATGTGGAACCCATCACAGAAGAAGGCTAGTCACTCTGGCCCACATCTCAGAGGAGAACCAGTCAATGCAACAACCATACAAAAGTAGAGCTTGACACTGGGGAATCCATCGCACAGAAAGGCCTAGTCACTAGGATCACTCATTACAGAGGAGGAATAATCACTATGGCACATATAACAGAGGAGTGTCAGATACTTGGGCAACCAAATTACAGGCAGACCATGCACTGGGGCACCAATCATGAAGTAGGACCTAACAATGGATCACCTGTTATGGAGGAAGCCCAATCACAGGGATACCCATCACAGAGAGAGTCAGTCACTGAGACATATATTATGGAAAAGACCCAGACACTGGTCTCTCATCCCAGAGGGGTACTAGTCACTTGGGCACACCTTTTGTAGGAGGCTCAGTTATAAGGTCACCCATCACGGAAGAGAGTTAGTCACAAGGGCATCCACCCAGAATATGGCCAGTAATTGGTGTTCCAATCAGAGATAATGCCCATTCACCTGGTTACCCATTATGGAGTAGGCCTCATCACCATTGCAGACATCACCAAGGAGGACTAGTCACTGAGGCACCAATTATAAATGAAAACCAGTCACTAGGGCATAAATCACAGAGGAGTCCCAGTCACTAAGGTACACAGTATGGAGGAGGCCCAGTGGCTGGGCCACCTATCGCAAAAGAGGACAAATCACTATGGCTCCCATTGTGGTGGAGGACAGAAACTAGGGAACCCATAAGGTTGATGTCAAGAAACTGGGGCACCCCACACAGAAGAGGTTTACTCTATGTGGCAACTATTTAGGAGGAGGTCCTGTTACTAAACCAGCCATCACAGAAGGCTTGTCATGTGGGCAACAGTTCACAGAAAATGGCCAGTTATTGGGGCACCAATCTTAGAGGAATCCCAGTCACCGAGGCACCCATTATGTAGGAGGCACAGTCACTGTGACACCTATCAAAGAATAGGACTAGTCACTGAGGCAACATTTATGTATAATGGCATAAGTCACAAAGAAGGCACCATCACTGGGGCACAAATTATTGAGGAGGCCCAGTCACTGGGACACCTCTAACCAAGGAGTGCCTGTTCCTGGACACATTATGGAGGAGGACCAGTAAGTGGAACAAATATTACAGAGGAGGACCAGACACTGGGTCAACCAGTAATGGAGACAATCCAGTCACTGGGGCACCAATCACAAAGGAGGCCCAATCACTGGGGAACCAATAATGGAGGAGGGCCAATGGCCAGTGACTGTGGTACCCATCAACAAAGAAGGCCTGTCACTGGGGTATCAATTATGGGCAAGACTAAGTCACTGGTTAAAACATTAGAGAAGAGAGCCAGTTACTGGGACACCAATCACAGAAGACAGCCTGTCACTAGGGCACCCATGACTGAGTAGGGCTAGTTACTAGGGCATTAATTATGGATTAGGGTCAGTCACTTGGGCACTGATCAGTGAGGCAGGACAGTCACTGGGCCACCCACCACACAGGACTGCCAGTTCCTGGTTAGAGATTATGGGGTACCCATCATAGGGAAATGCAAATCACTTAGGACCCACTGCAAGGGAAAGCCAGTCACTGGGGCCTAGTCATCATCTAGGAGGATGTATCACAGACGTAGTCACTCTGAAACCCATTAGAGAAGGGCACAATCACAGAGGCACCTATCTCACTGGAAGACCATTCTATGGGACACCCTTCACAAAGGAGGCCTTTTCATTGGGGCACCAATTTTGGAAGAGATTAGTTACAGGAACACCCATTACAGTAGTGGGTTAGTTACTGTGGCACCCATTCTTGAGGAGGGCCAGTTATTGTGTCACCAAACACTGAGTACAAGAACACCCATCACAATGGAGATTAGTTATTGTGGCACCCATTCTTGAGAAGGGCTAGTTATTGTGTCACCAAACACTGAATCACTCATGTCACACATGACTGGGACACCTGTAATGGAGATGAGATAGTCATTAGGGCAACGATTATGGTGGAACACCACTCACTGGGAGAGATCTAATAGAGTAACGCTAATGACTGGGGAACCCATTACAAGATGGACCAGTCACTGGAACATATTTCACGGAGGAGGGCCAGTCCTTAGGACATCCCTCACAGAGCAAGCCTAGTCATTGGAACACTATCACAAAGGAGAGTCAATCACTGGACCAGACATCACAAAAGAGGGCCATTCACTGAGCCACCAATCACAGATAAGGACCAGTCACTGTGGCACCCATCCAAGAGGAGTGACAGTCACTGTGGTAACCATTATAGTGCAGGGGCAGTTCATGTGCTACCCATCACAGAAGAGGGTCAGTCACAAAGGCACACATAATAAAGCAGGACTAGTCACTGGGATAACCATCACAGATGAGGATTTGGCACTGTGAAACCCATCACAGAGAAGAACCAGTCAAGGAGACATTTATTTTGAGAGAGGCTCTGTAACTGTGGTATCCATCATAGAGGAGGGCTCATCACTGGGGCACCCATTATAAATTAGTAACAGTTAATAGGACAATCATCCCAGTGGAGTGCTATTCACTAGGGAATCCATTAAGGGAAATGACCATTCAGAGGTCCCAAGTCACTGAAGTGGCTAAGTCATTGGGACATCCATTCTAGAGGAGGGCTGGTCACTAGACACACATTATGTAGAAGACCCAGTTACTGTGGCAGTGATCATATGGGAAAGTTAATCTCTGAGGCAGCCATCACGGAGGATCAATCACTGGGATATTTCTGCAGAGAAGGGGCAGTAAATGGAGCAAGCATCACAGAGGAATAATGGTCACTGGGGGACCCATTATACTGGAGGCCAAGTCACTGGGATATGAAACAGAGAGGACAGTTAGTCTCTGGGACACCCACCACAGAGGACAGTTAGTCACTGGGGAAACCATTACAGATGATTGCTAGCCACTATGACACCAATTACGGAGGAGGCCCAGTTACAGGAACACAAATCACAGAGGAGAGCTATTCACTGTGTTAACCACTTGGAGGAGGCACAGTCACTGGGACAATCATCACAAGGAGGGCCAGTCACTGGGTCATTCATTAAAGAGGAGGCCTAGAAATTTGGTCACCCATTAGAGATGAGGGTTAGTCACTGTGTTACTTATTTTGGAGGAGACCCGATTACTAGGACATCCATCACAGAAGAAGACTAGTCATTAGAGGATGATCAGTCATTTGGCACCCATTATGAAGTAAATGCATTCATTATGTCATTCATCACAGAGGAGAACTAGTGATCACCATACATGAGGACAAATCACAAGGGCACCAGTCGCAGAGTATGCCCAGAAGTAAGGCACACACTATGGAGGAGACCCCAAAATTGGAACACACATCAAAAATGAGAGCTGGTCACTGGGGCACCCATAATTATGACACCCATCACAATGTGTGGCTAGTCAATAGGACAACCATTTCGGTGGAAGGCTAATCCCTGTAGCACAAATCACAGAGAAGGCCCAGTCACTGGGGCACCCATAAAAAAGTCCAGTCACTGTGACATCCATCTCAGCAGCAGGTCAGTCACTGAGGCACCTATTATGGAGGTAGTTCAATCACTGGGGCAATCAGAGAGGACAGTCATTCATTTGCATACCAATCACAGAGGGGAGCCCATCACTGGGGCACAAATCACACAGAAGGGCTGTACACTACTGTATCAATTATGAATGAGAGTCAGTTCTTGGACACCAATATCAATGGAGGTTCTTTCACTGATGCACCCATCAGAGAGGATATCAGGTCTATGGGGCACCCACCACAGAGGAGATAGTCACTCGCACACACATTATAGTGGAAGGACAGTCACTGGGAACCCATTGGGAAGCCTACTCACTCTGGAACCAGTCACAGAAAATGTCAGCCACAGAAAAAGCATGACAGAGGTTAGCCAGTAACTAATGCACCCATCGCAGAGGAGAGCCAGTCACAGGCACATACAGAGAAGGGCTAGTCACTGGGGAACCCATCAAACATAATACTACTTACTGTTTCACCCAACACCAAGGAGTGTTATTCTCTTGGACAACCATCACAGACTATAGACAGTCAATGAATTACCAATCACAGAGGAGAACAAGTTAATGAGGCACACATCACAGAGGAGAGCCTGTCAATGCGTCACCCATCTCAGTGGATGGCCAGTCATTGGAACATCCATTAAGATAAGGCCCAGTATTTTGGACTCCCATCAGAGATGAGAGATGGACACTGGGACACTTATTACAAAGGATGGACGGTCACAGTGATGTTTATCACAGAGAAGAGCTAGACACAAGCACCCATCACATAGGAGGCCCAAGCACTGTGTTACCTATCACAGAGGAGGGCTAGTAACTTCAGGACCCATCATAGAAAAGGGCAAGTCACTGGGTCACCAACTAGAAGTAAGACCAGCCACTGGAGCTCCAACCACAGAGGAGGGCCAGTCACTGAGGCACCACTCACTGAGGAGAACCGGTCACTGGAGCATCAATCAGAAGAGATCTAACTACTGGGGCACTCAAAGAGGAAAATCAATCGTTGAGACATCCATCACTGCAGACAGGTAGTCACTGAGACACCCATCACAGAGAAGGACCAATTCTGGAGCACACATTACAGAAGACAGGGAGTCACTGAGGCACCCATTTTGAAGAAGGCTCATTCACAAGGATCACCAATACAGTAATGGGATATTTACTGAGTCACCCATTAAGAAGTAAGCTCTTTCACTGGGATTTCAATTATGGAGGAGGGCCTGTCGGTGAGGCTCCCATTAAGGAAGAGGACCAGTCACTTGAGCACCTATCAGAGAAGCAGGCTAGTCATTGGGAGTTAAATCACAGAATAGTGTCACCCAGTATGGCACCCATCACAGAGGAGAGTCATTCTCTGGGCACCATCACAGAGGAGACAAGCTCATCATAGATGAGGTCCAGTCTTTGGTACACCCATTACAGAGGAGGGTTAGTCACTGAGGCATCCATCACAGTGGAAAGCCTGTAACTGGGACACCCATTATAGAGTAGAACCAATCAGTGGATCACCATTCACAGAGGAGGGCTAGTCACTAGAGCACCCATTTTGGAGAAGGGCCAATCACCAGGGCACATATTTTGGAGGACAGCCATTCACTGAAACATCCCTCACACAGGTGATCTTGTAACTGGAACACCCATTAAGAAGGTGACCAGATCACTGCCATCCCTGTTGCATATGAAGTTTCAGTCATTGGTCACCGGTTTTAGTCTTCTCCACACTTGACACCCATTTTATAGGAATGCCAGTCACATGTGCACCCATGAGAGATGAAGACTACTCACAGGGCACCCATTCCAAAAGAAAGACAGTCACTGGGGTGCCCATCACAGAGGAGGCCAGTCACTGAGACACATAAAAATAGAGGGCCATTCACTGAATATCCATCACAGAATAAGCTAGTCACTGGTGTACCCATCAAAAGTGAAGACCAGTCAGTTTGGCTGTGATTACGGAGTACAGATGGTCACTGGAGCACCCAACACTGATGTGAGTGAGTCAGTTAGGCACCCAACCCAGAAAAGGGGTAGTCACTGTGGAATCCATTACAGAGGAGAGCCAGTAAATGTGGAACCAATCACAGAGGAGGTCCAGTAACTGGAACACTGCAATAGATGAGGCCCAATAAGTGGAACACACATTATAGAAGGATGTAAATTACTGGAACACCCAACACAGTAGAGGGCCAGTTACTGGGACACCAATTATGGAGGACAGTTGATCCCTGGAGAACCCGTAAGAGATGAGAGCCTGTCACTGTTTCACTGATAACAAAGGATAGTAAATCACATAGGCCAGACTATCAATGGGGGCTCTGATCACAGTGGGTGCCCAGTCACTGACGCACCCATCAAAAATTATTCCCCATCACAGAACCACACTTTGGAGAGGATAGCCATTCACTAGGACAACCATCACAGATAAGGCCTAGTTACTAAGGGGCCCATCAAAGAGGAGGCCTAGTAACTAGGACATCAATCACAGAGGCCTAGTAACAGGGGTAGCCATAAGAAGGGGGCCCATGCACTAGGACACCTATGACAGGGCAGGGCCCATCACTGTGGCCCTCCTCACAGGGAAGGCCAATTCTATGTTTACAATTTTTCTTCATTCATTGATCAAAAATTATTAATGTCTATATTCATTAATGTGAGAATTTGTGGAGCAGTAATTATTTTGTTGCTGTGTCTACTTCCAATCATCTTCAGAGTGTTAAAGAAGAGTATATCTCATCTCAATATGGAGTTTCATGATTTCGTGCTAAAAAATAAAAAAAGTGGGAGATGGGAGCTGGCCACAGAGGCCCACTGAGCGTTAGGAATTAGGAAGGGCCATTGACCCACAAAAGAGCGTTAGAAATGGGGGCATCAATCACACAGGAGGATCAGAGGAGGAATAGTTGCTGAGGCATTATCACAACAGAGAGCCAGTCAATAAGGCGCCAATCACAGAGGAGGGCCAGTCATTGTGGCATGCATCAAAGAGGAGAGCACAAATCACTGGGTCACACAATATCAATCAGCCACTGAGGAAATCATCCAAGGAGAGCACCAGTCACTGGAGCAGCTATCACAAAGAAGAGGGAGTCACTGGGGCAAATATAGGAGGAGAGCCATGCACAAAGGCAACCATCCTAGACTAAGGCTGTTCACTAGTCACTCAGGAAGAAGGCCAATCACTGGGTCACCAATCACCCATATTACAGGAAAGACAGTCACTGTGGCACCTATCCAAAGAGAAAATCAGTCACACAGGCACCCATCCCAGAGGAGCGCCAGTCACTGGGATACCCATTAAGTTTAAAACACTTTACTGAGGCATTGATAACAGAGGAAGGGCAGTCACTGAGGCACCAATATCACAGGAGGAACAATCACTAGGGCAACTTCACAGGGTACAGCAAGTCACTGAAGAACCCATCACAGAGTTGGGCTAGTCCCTGAGACATCCATTCTAGAGGAGGGCTAGGAACTGGCTTAACCATTAGATAAAGGGGCAGTCACTGGGGAGACACCGTAAAAGACAGCCATTCACTGAGTCACCCCTTAA
>CAUYQG010118284.1:0-10656 GCA_963574415.1 Tarsius wallacei | reverse complement strand
GTTGGAGTCTCACTCTGTCGCCCAGACTGGAGTGCAGTGGCCGCTCCCAGCCACCGCAGCCTCGACCTGCTGGGCTCCAGCGATCCTTCCGCCTCAGCCTTCCAAGTAGCTGGAACTACAGGCGCGCGCTACCACGCCCGGCTAATGTTTTTATTTATTGTAGAGATGAGGTCTCGCTTGCCCAGGCGGGTCTTGAACCCGCGGGCTCAGGCAATCCACTCACCTAAGCCTCCCAAAGGCACGGGATTACAGGCTGAGCCACCGAGCCCGGCCCACTTCTGTTTTTTAATCACAGCTTTTTAATGGTGTTCCAAAAAGAGTTACTGTAGCTTCCTAAGACGAATGTCTTGCTTAAGCCCCGGGAGAATCTGATTCAATCATAAGACCTACCACACATGTTCCATTTCTAGTATTTTCTGTTACCGCCATTTATCAAGACGTTGCAGAGTGATGTTTATGGCTTAGTTCACAGCAGTGTTCTTCCATAAAGCAATTATGATCACGTTTATTATTTAGCATTCATTGTCTAGCTTGAACCAGAATAGCCACCTATGTAAATTATTCAAGGTGGATCATATCTCTGCTACAGAATAAATGCAAGTTCCTGTCCTGAGGAGCTTTGTTAGAGGAGTCCATTCAGCAGGGATGGGGTCTCTGAAACAGGAGATGCCCTTGCCTGGGGGGATGTGGGGGTGTGGGTACCTGTAGTGCAACACTACTCCATCAACTTAAATTTGTGACTCTGACGTCTTCTTTTGGAACGATAAGAGACAAGTGGCTTATTTTGAACGCTTTCAATGAATGTGCTAATGAAAATTAATTCTTGCTTGAAGAAATCCTGTAATAAATAAGAAGCACACTATTGGTGAGAAAAGATACATACAAAAAATAACCACAGTTCTTGGTTCAAACCACAGTCTCCCGAATGGAATACTCTTCATCCAAATGGCCATAAGAGCAATCTGCTTGATGTTTCCAGCATTTCATTTTGTTGCTCCACTGATATTCCTGATTAGGGGTCCTGGTAATCAGGTGGGGATTCACTTATTTGGGCTAGTAAATGGAACCATCTTGACAATGAGTCTTCAGCCATCTGTGGGTCTCTAGAAAAACAAAAGTATTTCCCTTCTCACGGAGCAGGAGAGAGGCTCCAGGACTCTGTGCCCAGGAAGTGTGGGGTACCTTGGTCTTTTCCATCATTCTAATTCTGAAGAGATCACACTGCCTTCTGAAGGGAAAAATTAAGGGGATTGGTGGGGATCCATGTTATTCCAAATTCTGTTACTATAGCAAAGGGCACTGTTTTCACATTCCACGTGAATTTTATCTGAGGGTTTACAGAGCAATGGGTGATTTGCAGAAAATTAAAATAATTAATGGGGTATCCTTTTCCTTTCAAAGAAAAATAGGCATAAGTTTATTTTAATTTTTTAAAGATATCATTATTCAACTAATAACTTATGCTTAAGTACATACATTTGACTTTTTAATAAAAATATTTATTTTAAAAAATCAGGTTATTTTTCTCTTTGGATAACACTTTTACTGACTTATTTACAAGGGGAAGCAGAAAACATATTATACCTTGACATTTAAAAAGTATAAATGTAGCCGGGCTCGGTGGCTCAGCCTGTAATCCTGCGCCTTGGGAGGCTGAGGTGAGTGGATTGCCTGAGCCCGCGGGTTCGAGACCCGCCTGGGCAACTTGGCGAGACCTCATCTCGACAATAAATCAAAAAAAATCAGCCGGTCGTGGTAGCGCGCGCGTGGTAGCTACTTGGAAGGCTGAGGCGGGAGGATCGCCGGAGCCCAGCGGGTCGAGGCTGCGGTGGCAGGGAGCGTGCCACTGCACTCTAGTGTGGGCGACAGAGTGAGACTCCAACTCAAAAAAAAAAAAAAAAGTATAAATGTAATCTTGATTATCAACTTTTATTGGTAAATAAAAATATTTTTAAGACAACCAAAATTAAATAAATACATAAATAAAGGGATGGCATCAAAGGGTATCATTAATGCTCCATCATTACAGGCCTCGAGGTCTTCTATGGGGATAAAGAATGAGCCTGTTATAGATTTGCTGCACAATTCAAAAATTTTTATTTATTTATTTATTTATTTATTTATTTATTTTTGAGTTGGTGTCTCACTCCGTTGCCCAGACTGGAGTGCAGTGGCCGCTCCCGGCCACCGCAGCCTCGACCTGCTGGGCTCCGGCGATCCTTCCACCTCAGCCTTCCGAGTAGCCGGAATTACAGGCGCGCGCTACCACGCCCGGCTAATTTTTTTTTTGATTTATTGTAGAGATGAGGTTTCACCTGCCCAGGCGGGTCTTGAACCCCGGGCTCAGGCAATCCACTCATCTCAGCCTCCCGAGGCGCGGGATTACAGGCTGAGCCACCGAGCCCGGCTTCATAAATTTTTTTAAACAACCAGGCTAGAGGATATTCTCAGTATTACAAATAAATTAATTTCTGTTGAGTTCAACCGTAGAGTAGTTGAAAGAAAGAGATTTGCAATGAATTGAGGGAAAAATGAAAAATGATGAAGGTCAGTGGCCTTCTTCCTTCAAACAAACAGAAAACGAGACTGGCTGTATAGCACGGAAGGAAAAAACGTGGGGATTGTAGCAGTAGAAACGGTAAACACGAGTCAAGAGTTTCATTGTACCGCAATCCCACATTACATCCCTGTCTACGGGAAACTCACGGTCTAGTAAGGAAAATCATAATAAAAACAAAAAGTGGAAAGACAGTGTGATAATTCTCCAAGAAGACAAATGCCCAGGGTATTAGAGAGGCAAAGGAGAGAAAGGGTCTGCCTCTGAGATGAGACAGAAAAGCCAACCCTTGGTTATCCCACAGGGCTAGCAGGAACAGCCTGGAAAGTCAGCGTCCTCTTACTTCAGAACAAAAGATGAATGAAACGCAGGGTAGCATTTATTGAGTGCCCGTGGCTTTCACTGATCTTGCTTAGGCTCTGCAGGAAGAGATTAACAGGCAGTGAAGTGGCAAGGAGTTGGCTCTGAAAAGCTGAAGGAAAGCCAAGGGCAGGAAGGCTGGCGTGGAGGCGGTCCCGCTCCCAAGGGATCTTGGACGGCAGCTGGAGGGCAACGGGCAGGTCTTGGGAAGTCACCTACGAGAGGCTTCCTCGAAAAGATTCGGGTCAACAGATTTTAACGAGAGCGTTGGAAGAGTTTTTATTTGTTTTAATGCAGGGGACAAAATAATTTAAAATGTATGTATGTACAGATGTATATTTGTGTGGATTATCCAGGGGGACCAAAACAAACCCAGACTTTATTTATAGAACACTGTGTATTTATTCTTCCGTGTTTAAATTTCAATCACCTTCAATATCCTCTCCCTTTGATGCAATGCACCTATGGAGATGCTTTTTCCAGGGCTCAAAACAGTTTTGGGACTCATCAATGTGGATGCCTTTTAAGTGCTTCTGCTGTTTTTTTTGTTTTTACCTCTTCCCCATCGGCAAAACGTTTCCCTTTGAGGACTTTTTTCATCCGAAGAAACAAAGTCATTCAGGGTGAGATGGGGTGAATAGGGAGGGTGGGGCCTGGGAGTCACAACGTTTTTGGTCAAAAACTGCTGAACGCTCAGCACAGCATGGGCAGGTGTGCTCGTAAATCACCCATCATGAAATGGGTAAATGTGTTGGGAAAAACTCCAAAAAAAAATTCACTGAAGCTGAATGCGGCCACTCACAACAACGCGAGCTGGTACGCTAATGCCAATGGGTTCCTAGAACGCTGACCTAGCAGGGAAATCTGTACTACAAGGGGCCTGCCCTCCAAAAAACAATTCTGGGTTTTTTGGATCTCCTAAATATATACATACATAATGGTAGTGCATTAATGATACCCTTTGGTGACATTCCTTTATTTATGTATTTATTTAATTTTGGTTGTCTTAAAAAATATTTTTACTTACCAATACAAGTTTATGTTAAAGATTATGTTTAAATACTTTTTAAATGTCAAAGTATAATATGCTCTCTGCTTCCCCTTACAAACAAACAAACATACATACATACATATATACATACATACGTGTGTGTACCCTACAAAAGAGAAAATCCCGGCTAAAAAATGCCAGTCTACAGTGAGAAAGGCATTTGGATGCACAGGCTTTTTCTTTTCCTTTCCAGGGTTTAGCTTCTACCTCTCATAGGCTCAGCCACTGAGGCTCAGGCAATGCTAACCAAAATCGGGACAACTACGTGTACCTGTAACTTCTGCCCTTCAAAAGCCATGGAAAGGAGATGGTGCCGAATGGAAAGTCTTGCTAAGTCAGACTTTAAGACTTTAAGCCTAGTCCCAATTTGCCACGATGAGCTGGGGGACTTCAGACAGGCTATTTTGCTTCTGTGGGTCTCTGCTTTCTTATTTGCAAGGTGAAGGGACAGGGCTAGATTTCTGGGTCTAAGAGAAGGCTAGATGTGTAGGAAGGGGAAAAGAGTTTTGGTCTGACTCTTCTCTTGGAGTTCCACTTTAAGTCAGTGCGAATATGTTAGGATGCTTCAGGGCTGTTTTACTTTGTGCTTCCAAAGGTGACCAGGAATCACTCCCACCCCCAACTTGATCTTTGCCACTAATCTTTCACTCACCCCCAACGGGGTCTGCATTCAACAAACTTGGACCACGAGTGCTTGTGGCACTCTGTCACACTTCCTTTATTTTGTTCACAGCATCCTCCGCTTCCCCCACCTTCTATCTTATTTTAAAATATTAAAATCCTAGGCCTCCCTACCCCTCAACATCACCTCAATGAAGCCTTTCCTGAATATCCCTTCGCAAAATGCCTGTCACCTGTCACTGATCACATTCCTTTCTATATCTTAGTTCTGTATGCATACCTTGTATCTCCTTGCCAGGCGGTGTGCTACTTTGGAGCTCAGACCATCTTCCTTTCATTGTTTTATTACCCACAATGCCTTGCAGCGGGCACACAGTAAGGAGGAAATGTTAGGTAGACATGAGAAACAGTCTTGAAAGTCAGATAGGCCTGCAGTCAAATATCTGCGTGCCTTTGGGTCATTTATTTACTTTGCTAAGTCTCCTGTCCTCCTCTGTAAAATGGGATGTTAAGTCCTAATTTATTATCATTGCTACAAAGAGTAATTAAAAGTGGCATAAACACGAGCATTGTTAGCAGGAAGTGGTTACTGTGGTCAGTGGATCAAGATGGTAATCAAATGCGAAAGGGCTTAAAAACTCAATTTACAGTTATTTTTCTAATTGTGAGCCTTTATTTATCTAATTATAACAGTAAAATACTTTTGTCCTCCAATTGCTTCAAAGCTACGACATAGGGACATGTCTGCTGTACTGCTGAGTTTCTCCCACAGAGGGCTGAGCCTAGCAGACATTTTCCCTACTTCTTTTCTGCCTGAGGAAGGAAAATGTGGAGTGAGGTCCATGACCAAGAAACGGAGGTTCTGGGGCTGGGACAGTTGAAAGCCATGGTTTATACGAGATGACTTTAAATATCCCCTTGATTAGAAATTTCCAAAATTAATCATGTTCTGGTGACTTTTAAAAATATAACCTCAATAACTAAATCCCAGCAAGGGAAAAATTCTTCAGCACAAACCTTAGGCCTTCTCTATGATATACATCAATCGAATGAAAACAGATGCTAAAAACTCAACCTTAAGCTTTAGTTCTGTTTGGGGCTCAAAGCATGCCCCTTCTTTTTCTGATTACACGTAGGCACATTTTCTTACCTATTGTGTCCTGAGTTTTCTTTGCATGCAGACCACAGCTAAAGTCAGACTGGATGACTATGAGGCACGTATCCAATACCCTATATCTATTCTCCATTTAAAATACACTCTTTTGCTTGGCATACTAATTCTATAGCATTTATTTCTTATATCTCATGTCATTTTTAACACACATAGAATATTTCCTCCATTCCTTTATCTGCTGGATAGCTACACCATTAATATATCTGACGGCAGCAACTAGGTATATATGTATTTTTAAAATGTAGATCCAAATCCATTCTTTCTCACACCCTAGTTTCTTTAAGATTAATCTCATTTCTTTTGAGGCTCTGCATGGAGCATTTCATTCTAGAGTATCTCAGAAATTGACAGATTAATCACTTTGTGGGCTCTTAAGTAATGCTGAATTCTCAGTGAGAGTCAGCTCTTCATTCTTCATAATACATTTGCTGAGCTCGGCAATTAACACCTGGTCTTTTCAGGTTATCTTTACCTAACCTTCTCTTTGGTTCAAATGAAAAGATTGCCATCACTGCCCAACATTTGCAGGAATGGACTACAGGGACTAAAATTCAATCTAAACGTGATGCGGTGTGTGATACAGGATTATTCTTAACCTCTTATTTTTCCAAATTCCGTAATTATTCACATATAATGAATGCACGTGTATTACAACTTAACAAAGAAACATGAAAAGCTAAAGCCAAAAGCAAGAATCAACTAAGAAGGGCAACGATCAAGATTCCTTTTATTATTTCCAAAGCAATTGTCAGTGAAAATTCTCGAGTTTCTTTCTTGATATGTATTCTGTTGGCCTAGCTCCAATTTTATATAATCAATGCGAAATATATTTATAAAATACATGTGCCAAATTAGACGTATTTTATTTTGTTTTAAAGATGTGGGGTAAAATTCAGGATTAGGTATGCAAGAGGTCATTGTGCAGGTAAAGTTTGGGCCTTCCCTCCCTTTGGTCCCCACTTCGCCTGGTTTGAGGTCAGGTACCCTTATTAACGTTATGTGCCATCTCTTTCTTCCCCTAAACATTTAAAAAAATGTGGCCAGGCATGGTGGCTCAACTTGAAATCCCAGCAATTTGGGAGGCCGAGGCGAGAGCATTGCCTGAGCCCGGGGGTTCGAGACCAGCCTGGGCAACTTGGTGAGACCTTGTCGCTACAATAAATCACAAAAACTAGCTGGACGTGGTGGTGTGCATCTGTAGTTCCAGCTACTTGGAAAGCTGAAGAGGAAGGATCGCCTAAGCCCAGCAGGTCGAGGCTGCGGTGGCCATTGAGTGTGCCACTGCACTCTAGCCTGAGTGACAGAATGAGACTCCAACTCAAAAAAAAAATTTTTTTTTAAAAATGGTATCAGAATACATAACTGATCGGGATATGTTGGTTCCATTATCCTTGGTGCTAGTCTGTTAAAAATTACAGTGGAAGATTTTCACAGTACCTGTTCTAAATCATCACATATACATTAGTTTTAAAATGTAATCTCTACTAAAAACAGTGTTGTACCTAGTCAATTTAACAATAAAATGAACAGTAGCAAATGATACTATTCCTCCTAAAATGGCTGGTTTTGAGGCTGCTTACGCTTTTCTTAAACACATGAGTCATTGGAGTGAAATTTAGTAGTTCAAGCCTTGGCTCAAACCACACCACCACCATCGCCCCTTTTACAAAGGGAGCTCCTGACTTTTCTAAGCCTCATCTAACACTAAAGCTTCCTGTTAACATGATTCTATAGCAAAAACACACCACGTTTACATTCAGGAGGCATTCCTAAGTACCAGTTTTTCATGAATGTATAAACAGATCAGTTAATTGCCATGACAACCAAGAACATATCAGGTCAAAGACTCGGCTGGCAAATGTCCTAGTGGTTTTTCAAATACTATCTTTTTATACAGCTGAGAGTAACAGGCTGGGGGTTATTCTGTACAATAATACAAAGGCTGATGTCTAGAAATGGGTTAACAGTAACCTCCTGAGAGGTCTTCACAATTCTAAGATCCCGTAAACACCAGTAGCCTTACCAAAGCACAGTGAATCCCACACAAAAGGATCTAGGGGCTCCAGAAACAACAATGGAACCAAAACCAGTGGGGGGAAAATATCTTAAATTACAGCCTCTGAAAATAAATCACTTTCTAAAAAAAGAAAGCCCGTTAATTTGCTTAGAGAAAACAAGTCAAGCAAAGGATGAGAATGTGTGATAGAGGAAGGTCACTATCTCGAGGAAGAGAAACTCAATCTTCTGGTGTTGTGATTTTTAACATTCAGACTAACTTTATTTTGTCATATTTTAATATAATATAAAATTCCTCTGGGAATTTCATTACTAGAAGAGTAAATGAAAATCAATACTCTTGAGCATAATTATAACTAGAGGTCCAGCCAAACAGCTTTCAACACAAAACAAGATCACCCAAACACACCAATAGACAACATATTCTGTACAGCATGATCTCCAGGGAACCAACAATTATTAAAGATTTCAGAGACATCGCTGAGACAGGAAAAGCAGAAGCTTAGACCATATACTTTGACCAAAAAATTTTTTTAAAATGCCTGTATGGATTGGCCAGCCAACTAAAATCTTAATTAATGGATACTGAAAATGACTTATTTCAGATAAATGATTTCACACAAATTGTTTTCATGGATTCGTTGACTTAGCTAATGCCTTACACTTCTGCTTTCAGGCCAGCAGCATACCATTCTGCGGAGGCATATGGCATCAAGGTTGTCCAAGACACTCATGCGTTTGTGACAATGCTCTCTGGTCATCTCTCCTAGCATCGACGTGCATAGAGTTAGCAGAGGAACCTCGTGACCAAACGACTCTTAGCCAAAATGCAACGTGATTTTATGGGATTCTGAGACCTGATCATAGGATCACACATGGGTAACAGTAACATCACCCTAATCAGCAAGGTCATTTCTTCCCTGTAGAAGGCTCAGCCAACGAACCACGAACACTTACCGCAGGAAGTGCTTCATGGTGCTGGTGTGGACTCTCCAGATCCTGTCTACACACGCACCGCCCTCAAGGAATCGCTTCAAAATTTGCTTTTGCCCAGCAAGTGCAGACTGTGGGAAGAAATGAGATATATTTACTAATAAGGGGGCTGGAAATCCCAAGCCAAAAATTTCTGCTGACTGAGGTGAGCAGACGGCATGCTATGCACCCAGAACATTATCAACGGAACTGCCCACGTAGCAACCCAGTTCAGTGGATGGAGGTTACAGCTACAGGCTTTCACTTTATAATTGCACAATTACTCTTTCATTGGAAGTCACCTGCTGGAGAAATGATTAGTTTCGTGAGCAAACGCTTCAATAGGAAGTTTTTTCTCTATTTGGGACATTGCTCTTGTATCTTGAGGTACAGTGGAAGAAAAATAAAATGAAGAATGACAAAATTAACTACCCGAATCTCCAAATATCTGGTGGTCTTAAATCTGGCAGCCTCAGCCCTCCTGCAGTACAACTGAAAAACACCGGGAAGCCACTGACATCATCAAGCTCAAAAATATCTGTGAAAGAGTCAAGTATCCCAAACAAATGAATGATGGTCCCGGCCCCATCTTTTTCTTTTCTTTTCAAAGTATTTCTCTCTCTCTCTCTCTTTTTTTGAGTCAGAGTCTCACTCTGTTGCCCAGGCTGGAGTGCAGTGGCACACTCACCGCCCCTGCAGCCTCGACCTGCTGAGCTCAGGCCATCCTTCTGCCTCAGCCTTCTAAGTAGCTGGAACCAGAAGCACAAGCCACCACACCCGGCTAATAATTTTTTGATTTATTGTAGAGATGAGGTCCCACCAAGTTGCCCAGGCTGGACTCGAACCTGTGGGCTCAGGCAACTCTCTCACCTCAGCCTCTCAAAGTGCTGGACTTACAGGTGTGAGCCACCGCGCCTGGCCTCTTTTTTTTTCATGGAGTGCATGGCAGTAAGACTTTATATTTGCATAGCCCTTTTCAGTTTACAATTTTCTTTCACAGAGTCTATCAACATCAGGTCATTGGTCTTCTTCCTTTTGATAAAGAGGATACCAGGAGCAACCTACAAGCAAGAAGTTGGGATGAGATGAAATGAAACAGGCTAGAAAGGAGAGTGCAGCTGCTTTGGAAGCAACAACAGAGAGAAATCATGTCACGAGGGAGGGGACCAACAGAGCACCAGCTGCAACAGTAACGCCACGACATGAACGTACAGACACTGGCTGATGGCGGAGACACAGCTACCAAGCAGAAGAGCCCCGAATGTGGGAACCCATATTTAGCCTGGACCAAAGCCATTCCTTTTTAAAATATATATTTGTTTCTTAGATATTCCATGCACGCTTGAAAAAAAGTTTGAAAAAAAAGTCTGTAAGCCAATTTAACATTATGGTTGCTTCTGGGAAAAGAGGGAGGAGTTTAAGATGGGGAGGAGAAAAAAGGTCTTCAACTTTATGTCTTTTATTTCTTAAAACATATTTGAGGCTAGGCATGGTGGCTCACGCCTGTAATCTCTGCACCTTGGGAGGCGGAGGCCCCCAAACTTTACCTGCACACAATATACTTATGTAGTAAATCCTTACATGTACCCTACAACTTTAAACATTTTTTTGCCGGGCTCGGTGGCTCAGCCTGTAATCCCCCGCTTTGGGAGGCCGAGGTGAATGAATTGCCTGACCCCGAGGGTTCGAGACCCGCCTGGGCAACTTGGCGAGACCTCATCTCCACAATGAATCAAAAATTAGCCTGGCGTGGTAGCGTGGGCCTGTAGTTCCAGCTCCTTGGAAGGCTGAGGCGGAAGGATGGGACCCATTGTGGCCAGCCTCCTGCAGGGGAGGTTGGATAGGGAGAGGACGGACTTCCGGGAGAGGATTTTCTTCAGATAAAAGGAGGCGTGCAGGAAGTAG